>WJSH01002076.1:870463-948013 GCA_009757365.2 Lepidium campestre
TAATTAAACTATATATTATTGCATAACTTTTAGAATAATTATTTAAATCAAATTATATATACTAATTTTTATCTCATTACACTATTCAACCGTTGTATTGTAACCAATCAACATTAATTTTTAAACGACCTTAATTTGAAAACTTCTTTTACCAACCACTATGTCATTTTCAAATGACTTTCGTTTCAATCACTTATTTTTTTTCAAAAGATCATTTCAAACGATGTCACCAATCGGACCCATCATGTGTATGTGTAGCCATCTTAATTTTTATTTTTTTCCTAAAAATATATTTTATTTATTTTTAATATTTTATTTGTTGTCTTAAGAGTTTTTTCCTCATAACTCTTATGAATTTAGGTAAGGTTGGGTGGGAAAAGTAACCGAATGTAAGTAAACTAATATTTCGGCGTAAAATGCCAATTTTTATTTTATTTATTTTTATTAAAAAGTGTTTAAAAAAAATCGAAGCAATCATTAGTTGGATAAACTTGTCACGTTTTGTCTCGATCCATTTCAATTTCATAATTTGTATTCGTATATAAATTATGAATTGCACCAAACAAAAACTATATAGAATCTCATGATCATAATTACTAATTTTATGTTGATCCTGAATAACTAAACAGAAACTGTATAAATTAATCTAAAATTCGTTTTATTAGCAATTCGATCACTTTACTCGAAAACTAGTAAATTAATTCAAACATTGATTATAAAAAAATAAATTTATGATTATTTATTTTTTATGTTGTAGTGACCTCTACGAGCAAAGATACTAAAAATATATATTTGGTTTATTCCGATTTGAGGGAAAATAAAGACACTTTAATATCAAAATTAGGTGGCGCGAAAATAACGCCCTCTCTCTCTTTCTCTCTCTCCTTGATCTCGAACCCATCCTTTAAATCGCCCGATCAATTCCATCTCCGGCGTTTTTCCCCCCGCACGACCAATCTTCATCGCCGGTGAAACATTTTCACGATTCCCAGCTTGATTAATCAACTCCGATCGTTTCCGGATTACCAATTTCGATCTCGAAGGGCGAAGGGATAATCACGGGACTTGCTTACTTTGGGAATCGAAGGGTTTTTCATCTATTTATTCGATAACTTCCCCTGGTAAGATTTTCAATTTCCCAACCTCAGATAATTTGGATCCCTAAGGTTTTAGCTTCTACATTTGGTGTTATCATTCCCAATATTTGATTTTATTCAAAATCGGAAGAACCCTAGAGTTTCTGGGTATCATATTTGATAACTACGATCTCAGATTCATGAGTTAGAGAAAAGGGAATAACGGTTGTTTTGTTTGATAATTGAATAGAGAAAACTACGAATCTCATTTTGTTGAGACGTCAATCTCTTGTTTTGGTTTTCGGTATCTCGAAGATTATTTACATATAAATTTATTTTTTTCCTAGAAAGTTACTAAATTTGATACGAGTCTGTGTCATGAGAGACACAAGTCGTGTTAATAACTGACAAAATTGTCTTTTGGATTTTTCGTCAGAACCATCTCATTCAAATAGGAACAGAAAGTTTTCTTTTTTATGGTTTTCAATCTGAAAATTTCCATTGATCTTCTCTACTCACCCTTTACTTTTCTCGAGAAATTGAAGTGTTTCTTCTCAAATGATCATAATTATAACTCAAGGAATCAGTCATCACTGTTACTGCATTTCATTGATTTCTCTATCACTCTATGATTTACTCGGAGAGTGGGCACCGATCTTGATTCTTCAATCCACGTGGTCCCTTATTTGGAGAAAACACCAAAATCTGTCAAATGTCCAGCTTTTTTGCTAATTGGTTGAATAAGATGCTTCTACTACTACAAATCTTACATTGTGACAAGAATTCTTATGATTTGGAGCTGCTAAATTTTATTAAGTTTACTGTCGGCGAGGTGATAAAGGAAGTATCTTTTGTTATCCTTTCTTCTCTTTTGAGGTGTTGTGATGTTGACGGAAAGAAGAAGATTGGTCTATAAATTGAACCGAAATCACCCTTTAATTTCCCAGCACATCTGCCCATGGCATTTCCGTGACAAAGACAATGGAAAAGATTCTTCCTCTGAAACTCTTCTATTGAAAAATATCCGTGATATTGTGAAACTGTTGCTAACTAGTTTGAACTCAACCCACTTTTCTCTCTTTTTGTCTCTCTTATCCCTTCCACTGCTAGTTCTCAGCAGTTTTTTATTTTTATAAAATATGATTTGCTTCGCTCCAGTTTTGTTTCTTTATGATAAGTATAATGAAATTGTCATTAGTTTGTTCCTGAATTGGATTATCCATGGGGGAGTCTTGATCTAGGTTTCTGTTGTAAAGGTAGAGTCTTTTTTTTATACTTTTCTTTGTTTGGGCTGTTCAACATTCTTTGCTCTTTTTCCGCATGGCCTATCTGTGAGGTATCTTACTTTTTCTCCTGGTTTTTGGCTTTCTTGCAGAAGAAAGGGACTTTATTTACAGCAACTGGAGCTGTTCTTATTGTTTAGCTCCAATGCAGAATGAAACGAGAGTCGTGAACTGCTGAATCCAATCAATGCAAGTTTGCTTTGATAGCTTGAATGGATGTAGCAACAGATACTACAAGGCGGCGGCTTGTTCCATATGAGAAGAATAATGCAGTCGCTGTCACTCGCCGTCCTCGAACAACGGAAGTCAGCTCAAGATACAGATCACCGACGCCAACTAAAACCGGGCGATGCCCTTCCCCAAGCGTCACAAGGCCGACAGTGTCTTCGAGCTCTCAATCTGTGGCCGTAAAGAGAGCAGTTTCAGCAGAGAGGAAGCGTCCTTCAACGCCGCCATCTCCGACTAGTCCTTCCACGCCGATCCGTGACACATCTATAAATTTATCAGCTTCATCTAGAAGGCTATCTACAGGTCGTTTGCCTGAAAGCTTATGGCCTTCCACTATGAGAAGCCTTAGCGTTTCGTTGCAGTCTGATTCAGCCTTAGTCCCTGTTAGTAAGAAGGAGAAACCGGTTACTAGTTCTTCTTTTGATCGAACATTAAGACCTTCTTCGAATATAGCTCAAAAGCAGAAGGCCGAAACAACCTCTATATCAAGGAAACCTACACCAGAGAGGAAAAGAAGTCCATTGAAAGGGAAAAACGATGTGTCTGATCTTTCAGAGAATTCAAAACCTGCAGATGGTCCTCATAGTAGGTTAATAGAACAGCATCGATGGCCTAGTAGAATTGGTGGAAAGATAAGTTCAAATTCTTTAAACAGAAGCTTGGATCTTGGCGACAAGGCTTCTAGGGGTCTATCAACTTCAGGCACTGGAATGGGGCCGTCTCTTAGGAGAATGTCACTACCATTGTCCAGCAGTTCGAAACCTTTGCATAAAACTTCTAGTAACACATCTAGTAATGGTGGATTAGTGTCTCCAACAAAGTCGGAAGATAATAACATAGCTCGAACTTCTGGGTCTCAAAGACTTTTGCCTGCTGGTTCATTAGATAGAGCAACATTAGCAACCGCTGTAGCTAGGTTGCATCCATTGTCCGCTCCTGGATCTCGCCCTGCTTCACCAAGTAGAACATCGTTTTCGTCTTCATCGTCTATTTCCCGAGGCATAAGTACTTCGAGAGGAGTGAGTCCATCAAGAGGACTAAGTACTTCGAGAGGAGTGAGTCCATCTAGAGGACTAAGTACTTCGAGAGGAGTGAGTCCATCTAGAGGACTAAGCCCTTCAAGAGGTTTGAGTCCTACCAGGGGGTTAAGTCCATCAAGAGGGTTAAGTCCATCACGTGGCACAAATTCCTCCTGTTTTGCTAGACCATCAACTCCACCTTCAAGAGGGAAAAGTCCTTCACGGATAAGACAAACCAGCACTTCCACACAATCGAGTACCACAACTTCGGTTCTCAGCTTCATCACAGATGTCAAGAAAGGCAAAAAGGCAAGCTACATCGAAGATGTTCATCAACTGCGCCTGCTCCACAATAGATATTTACAGTGGCGGTTTGCAATTGGACGAGCTGAATCTGTAATGTATATTCAAAGATTAACTTCCGAGGTATATAACACTTTTGTCCTCTATAACATGACCGTTGCTTTAACTGACTAATCTAAAAATGTCTGAAAATTCAAGTTTTGACTTTCAGGAAACGCTATTCAATGTGTGGCATGCGATATTAGAACTACAGGATCATGTGACCAGGCAAAGGATTGGCTTACAACAGCTAAATCTAGAGATCAAACTCAACACACTATTAAACGATCAGGTAGGTTCTGAAAAACTGTAATATACCACCTTTGCATTTATAAGAGTACACCATGGTTATGCATATATATGTGCACAGATAGTGAGCCTTGAAGAGTGGGCCACACTTGAAAGAGACCATGTTAATTCTTTAGTTGGAGCCATAGCAGATTTAGAAGCAAATACTCTCCGCCTTCCAGCAACTGGAGGAACAAAGGTATATATCTTTACTTCTGTGAATAATTATGGAAATGAAATGGTAGAAGAGTAAGAATATATTGATCATTTAGAACTTCTTCTCCTACAGGCGGACATTGAATCTTTGAAGGCAGCTATGTCCTCGGCCCTCGATGTAATGCAGGCTATGGGATCGTCCATTTGGTCTTTACTCTCAAAGGTGAGACCTTTCTAATAAAGCTATTTTCCAAATTTCTTCTCTTGACATAACTCTTAAGCGGGTGCACTGCTCTTTATGATTTGTATTTGTAGGTGGAAGAGATGAATAAAATGGTCACGGAACTTGCTATTGTAGTTACAAAAGAGAGCTCTATGCAAGAAAAATGCGAAGATCTTCTGGCCTCAACCGCGATCATGCAGGTAACAAAAACAATCCAAATAATTCAATGGAAAATGTATATTGTCAAATGAGATGAAACCAAGATTTGAGGTTGCGTGAAACAGATAGAAGAGTGTAGCCTCAAGACTCATGTGATACAAACTAGGCAAGATGAACGAGAAGATCCAGAGGAGACTCCTCCATCGTTGCCATTAAGCAAGTTTCCATGGCCATAAATACCACAAAGCTTACAGTTCCCACACGCTCAGCACTGATCACCTGTAAATTGCTCTTTGATTCCCACATTTCTCATGTCGAGATCCCTTTTTTGATCTTTGCTTGTTGAAGTTTTATTTTTCTTTTTTTGGTATGAGACATTAGCATAGGAAAAAAGAAAGAAAGTGAAAGATCAGGAGTTCGAAAGTCTTAGGATAAAGAAAAAAGGAAATTCAATTGTTCACATGTTAGTTCTGATGTGGTAGTATAATTATTTTATTTTATTTTATCAGCGTCAATTAGTAAAGAAATCATAACAAAAATTAAATTTATTAATTTTAGGATTGGTTTTGCCTTCTCTAATCTGTTATTTATTTATTTTTATAAAATAACTAAGAAAACATAATCTTATGATATGGTTACATTTGAGACCAAAAGTGTTAACAGTTTAGAACTAAAAAAAAATGGTAGTAACCATTGATAACGAAAGAATGCAAAATGAGTTTGTTTCGTTTTCCTCTGGAAGGCAGAAAACCAAATGCTACTACGAACCTTATCGGCCGCTACTGCCGAGACAACCGTCGGAGTGATAAAGAAGAACCTTTTCCTCGATCTCTTCAAAAGATCAATCTCTATCTCTCACCTTGCCCAAACACATGCCCAGATCATTATCCATGGCTTCCGATTCGACATCTCATTGCTCACCAAGCTTACCCAGCGTCTTTCTGACCTCGGCGCTATTTACTACGCACGCGACCTTTTCCTCTCCGTCCAGAGACCTGATGTTTTCCTTTTCAATGTCCTCATGCGCGGCTTCTCCGTCAACGGATCACCTCACTCTTCTCTCTCTCTGTTCGCCCGTTTAAGGAAATCCACTAATCTCAAGCCCAACAGCTCCACTTACGCCTTCGCTATCTCGGCTGCTTCCGGGCTTCGTGAAGAGAAAGCTGGCTGTGTTATTCATGGTCAAGCGGTAGTTGATGGTTATGATTCAGAATTGCTGCTTGGTTCGAACATTGTTAAGATGTATTTCAAGTTTTGGCGGGTCGAAGATGCTACAAAGGTGTTCGACAGAATGCCTGAGAAAGACACAGTTTTGTGGAACACGATGATATCAGGGTACCGAAAGAATGAAAGGCATGTGGAATCTATTCAGGTTTTCAGGGATTTGATCAACGAGAGCTGTACCTGTTTGGACTCAACTACTCTGCTTGATATTCTTCCCGCTGCTGCAGAGTTGCAGGACCTGAGACTTGGGATGCAAATCCATAGTCTTGCGACAAAAACTGGGTGCTACTTCCACGACTTTGTTCTTACTGGTTTCATCTCGTTATACTCGAAGTGCGGAAAGATTGAAATGGCAAGTGCTCTGTTTCGAGAGTTTCGTAAACCAGATTTAGTAGCTTACAACGCAATGATTCATGGGTACACATCCAATGGAGAGACCGGGCTCGCTTTAAGCCTGTTTAAAGAGCTAGTGTTATCAGGAGCAAGGTTGAAGTCAAGCACGCTGGTGAGTCTGGTCCCTGTCTCTGGTCATCTTAACCTTATAGATGCCATTCATGGTTACAGCTTGAAATCGGGTTTCCTGTCTCATACATCTGTCTCAACAGCGTTAACCACGGTTTACAGTAAATTGAATGAAATAGAATCGGCCCGGAAGCTATTTGAGGAATCTCCGTACAAAAGCTTGCCATCCTGGAATGCAATGATCTCAGGCTATACCCAAAACGGGTTGACTGAGGACGCAATATCTCTCTTCAGAGAAATGCAGAAGTCGGAGTTCAGTCCAAACCCAATCACAATAACTTGTATCCTATCGGCTTGTGCGCAGCTAGGAGCGTTGAGTTTGGGAAAATGGGTACATGACTTAGTTAGGAGCACAAATTTTGAGTCTAGTATATATGTGTCAACAGCTTTGATTGGTATGTATGCGAAGTGCGGAAGCATTGCAGAAGCACGGCACTTGTTTAACTTGATGCCGAAGAAGAATGAAGTTACATGGAACACAATGATTTCTGGTTATGGACTTCATGGACATGGACAAGAAGCTCTTAATATCTTCTCTGAGATGTTAAATTCCGGCATTGCACCAACACCAGTCACTTTCCTCTGCATTCTTTACGCTTGTAGTCATGCTGGACTGGTCAAAGAAGGTGATGAGATATTCAATTCCATGATCCACCAGTATGGTTTTGAACCATCGGTCAAACATTACGCCTGTGTGGTTGATATTCTTGGCCGAGCAGGACACTTGCAGAGAGCATTGCAGTTTATAAAGGCAATGCCGATTGAGCCTGGTCCTTCTGTATGGGAAACACTACTAGGAGCTTGTAGGATTCATAAAGACACAAACCTGGCCCGAACAGTTTCAGAAAAGCTGTTTGAGCTAGATCCAGACAATGTAGGATACCATGTTTTGTTGTCGAATATTCACTCAGCTGATAGAAACTATCCACAGGCTGCTACGGTCAGACAAACCGCAAAGAAGAGAAAACTAGCCAAGGCTCCTGGGTATACCCTAATAGAAATAGGTGAGATCCCTCATGTCTTCACCTCAGGTGATCAGTCACATCCTCAAGTAAAAGAAATCTATGAGAAGCTGGAGAAACTTGAAGGAAAGATGAGGGAAGCTGGTTATCAACCTGAGACTGAGTTGGCCTTGCACGATGTGGAGGAGGAAGAAAGGGAGCTGATGGTAAAGTTTCACAGCGAGAGGCTAGCCATTGCCTTTGGTCTCATAGCCACTGAGCCAGGAACTGAAATCCGAATTATAAAAAATCTTCGGGTTTGTTTAGACTGTCACACCGTAACCAAACTCATCTCAAAGATCACAGAGAGAGTGATTGTTGTAAGAGATGCCAACCGCTTCCATCACTTCAAGGATGGTGTTTGTTCATGCGGAGATTATTGGTAGTTACTTGTTTAGACCTCAGCACAAGTCATACTGTACTCATCAACATTTCATTACTCATAACTGATAATTCTTTTTTGACTCAATAAATCTTAATTTCTTCAGTAAGCTTAAAAGTTGAAAACTTGTAGTATACAAAGTGGATGAGGAAGATCTATTTCTTCAAACAATCTATCCAAAATGGATGAGGAAGATCTATTTCTGTGGTTACAGATGCATGGGAATGCAAGAAGCATAGTAGAAAAGGAAACTATATAGAAATTTATTAAACTTTCTGAACATTTACCAGATTATATATTCACTCTTCAAACAAGTGTGCCCGGCGCTCCAATCCTTACGCGGTGATTAATTTGATATCAGACAATTGCACATCATTTATGTTACGTTGCAGGTATACCTGCCGCTGAAACTTCATCATCCGCTGGCTTTTTCTTCTTTTTTGGAGGTGGTTCTTGCACTTTCCGAATGACGTCCTTGTTTGGCACCAAGACAATAAACAGATTTCTGTCCCGGAAGTTTTTGCTTTCCTCAGTTGCAAGCTGCAGGGCGTTAACAAGTTTCAGTACCTCAACAAACACGATCCATTCTGGCACATTCACAGATAAGTCCAATACTAAGTTTCTATTAAAAAGAGAGAGGAGAGAAATATATGCACCTCTCCTACTTCATTCTGAAAACGTCTAAGGAGCTCAATAGCAATATTTCGGAACTCGTTTTCCCGGCCTTTCATGTTCACAATCACTTTAACCTGAGTGTGGTACAAGTCCCGCAGTAGCAAAATGTAATTAGTAAGGGACGGAACTCGCCCATTTATGTTCTGGTACCAACACAAAAAAGAAAAAGAAAAATGAGAGCAACCTTATCACCGTCTTGCAAGAACTTCCGTGCTGCTCTCATTCGTACAGAATAATCATGCTGATCGATGTTATAACTATCGGGGAAACAAAAAGCAGAAACCTTTTGAGAAGAATTAGTTCTATACAAAGAATAGCAACAGCACAGACAGACGAGAGAGTGAAATGGCTCATTTACCCCATTTTAAGCTCCTTCAAGTCCATGCGAGTAGCTGACATAGAAACAAGTTTCAATTACAACTAATTCATGTAGATTACAACACAGTAAGCAAGCTTAAAGTTTTAACATTATCTCCAGTTAAGCAAAGAAGAATGATCAAAATACTTTTCTTCTGCTGTTCCTTTTTCCTCTTTTGCTGTTCGTATCTGTATTTACTGATAAGGAAATAAAAGGAAAAAAATCATTCTCCTTGAAGAATTTCTATACACAATCCATATGATACAGTCAGCCATTTTAAAGATAATTCACCTGTAATCCATCATTTTAACAACCGGTGGATCTGCATCCGGCGAAAGTATCACCTGAAAACCAAATTCCGCCATACGAAATACTTAGTGATAATTATCTTCAGAAATGTATTTATATAAGCTTTTGAATATTGAGAAACACAAACCAGATCAAGCTCAGCTTCATCAGCTCTTCGAACCGCTTCGTCTTTGGAAACTATACCAAGCTAAAGAAGAAAGAAATTGGAAATTTTCAAAGGTTCCATTTTGTTGATGAAATCAAACAAGAAACAATGAGGCATTTCACTTACCATGTTTTGTTCCCCATCAATAAGCCTAACAGTGGCTGACCTATTCACCAAAAAGAAAACATCAATACATCAAAATTCAAAAAAATTCAAACTTTCAGCTCTAGAAATTTCAGTTCAATCAAAATTAAAACTTTCAACAGTTACCTAATAGCTGAGATATCAAGCGCATCATCATCCTCGGCTTCTTTTTGCCTACCTCGTCTATCGCCGGAAAATCTAGAGCCTCCGCTGCCTCCGTAACGGCAAGTGATGACGGGGAAACCTCGATAATAAGGGGAGAGAGAAACAATTGACAATTCGGCTAGATAGAGACGAAGACCGAAGAATTTAGATTTGACAGGTGATGGCCGATGCAACACCGTTTTGGTGGCTCCGGCAGGAATGGCGTTGAACCCAACGGTGCTGGTGACTCCAGCCATGTCGCTTCAGAGTCAGAGCTTCTTTACAAATTGGAGAAATTAGGGAAAATATAATAAATAAAAATAAAATAAAGCTCTTATCCAGATAATACACAACATTGATATCTGTAATAGAATAATATTTCATTATTTGAGATTTCTTATTTCACATACTCATCTATATATATAAACAATATAAATTCATAACTTATAAATTCGCTTATATACTATATAATTAAAAAAATATAAAAAATGAGAAAAAATAGTTAATTTCTTTCTATTTTTTCAGAGTTAAATTTTCAAAATATTTTCTTCCTTGTAATAAAGTAATATTCTTTTTTTCTTACAACAAAGTTTTTTAACGTAATCATTATTTAATTAAAAAAAAAGTTATAAAGTTGTTAATGATATATATTCCAAAATGTATAACTTTTGGGCCAAACCCTAAAATGGCTTGGGGCATTCTAAAAAGATAATAAAAACAGCTTCAACGCTCTGCGCCGCGTTCTCTCTCTTTCTTTCTCTTTTCTTTCTCTTTTCTTCTCATTCACTCAGGTAAGCTTCTTCTATTTTCCTCTCAACATCAATACTGCCTTCGTTTCTAGACGTCATTGTTCGTCCTTTTTCAAGTCTATGTCTTGATTGGTAACCCTGATTGTCTGAGTCTTTTGTAGCAACTTTACCATTTAGAGGAGTTGTGATTTTATCGTTAACTACTTGTTTGCATTGAGTTGCTCTCTGTGACGCAGAGACCTTAATTGAGTGGTTCTTTTCCAGTTTCAGGACCGACTCTGCTTCTTCTATCCTTCCTTTATCGCGAACGAAAGATTCGAGTGATGCAGCAAGGTGACTCGGTGATAAGTTTGAGACCTGGAGGTGGTCGTGGAGGAAACAAATTCTTTGCCCCGCGCTCCACCTTATCGTCTTCCTCTGATCTTACCAATGGTGGAGATGCTCCTTCTTTTGCCGTTAAGGTATCCAAATCCTCTGTTTTTTTTGTTCTGGGATTTTGTTGTTATCAAGTTCTGGTGAGTTAGATGAGCTGTAGATTTAAGGGTGGGATTCGTTTTTGTGGTATTGAATTGGATTATGGATAAAGTTTGGATCTTTGCTGACTCTTAAGTTCAGATTTTCTTTGTTGAACGTTCTGCAATGTCCTAATTCTTGGTGGGGCACTTAAGCAATGTGACCTTGCTGTAAATATGGACAAAGATCAATATACGTAGGCTATTAGGTGGGCAGTCTATCAGTTTTTGATGCTCATAAAGAACCTATATACATATATATATATATAACTAGTACATTTTATTGATTTGAAGTCATGCTTATTCAACCCATCTATGTTCTTCATCTGTCGCTTTAATTCTGAGGTCAGAAGTTAATGGCTCTTTTTGTGTTTTGTAGAGAGGTGACTCACGATTTGAGGGTCGTGAGCTTTTGCGGTTCACCCGAGAACAGCTGCTTCAGCTAAGAGAGGTAATTAGTTACTTTCTATGCATAGACTCCCCACTTTCCTTAGTTTTCTATGCTTTGCTCTGAGAGGTAAAAGTTGGGTGGTAGCTCTGATTTAGAAGTCTCCTACTGGTTAACATCCCTCAGGTTCTGAAATGATTCCTGATTTTGGTTGATAGGTATATATTCCCTTAAACTTAGTTATTCAGGAATTCTATTGTGCAGGCAATCCAAGTCTCTGATGAAATCCTGAAGCTCAATCAGGAAATTGCAGCTGATCTCTTTGGTGAAGAGCAGACCTGGGGCCATTCAGAAAGTAAGGTGAGTGTTTTCCTTTTCCTTCCGACTTTCATTTCATATATCTAGCTTTATCTTGACTAGTTTATTACGTTATTAGTATTTGATTTTTTGGTACCCCCTTCTTGTTTGGTGTTTTCAGCCTTCAAATCCACTTCAAAATCGTTTCTCAGAGCCTGATAACCGGGATTGGCACAGTCGTGCACCAATTGCTTCCCCAAGTAAAGAAAGGTCAAGGGAAGACCAGCGTGAACCTAAATATAAGGAATCAAATCATGGGGTGGGTATCGACTATTTTGGAATTTTATTGTGACAACACTTTAGTTATTGCTTGTAACTAACATTATAACTTACTGAAACAGTCTGGCCCTACTCCTGTTCTGGTGAAAGCAGAGGTCCCATGGTCGGTTAAGAGAGGCACTCTTTCAGAAAAGGACCAAGTCCTCAAGACTGTAAAAGGGTGTTGTATTCTTCATGACTATAATGAGTTGCCGTTTTTGCGTTTGGAGTTATTTGCATTATTTAGTTGACTAACTCATATAACTCTACGTCTCTGCAGTATTCTGAATAAGCTGACTCCTGAGAAGTACGATCTCCTTAAAGGTCAATTAATTGATTCTGGGATCACGTCTGCAGATATCCTAAGGGTAACCCCATTCTGTGTGCATTGGCTTGTTTGTAGTTCTCTCTTTCTGGCATGATTTATTCTTTTCTGTTAAATGCAGGGAGTGATACAGCTAATTTTTGAGAAGGCTGTACTAGAGCCCACATTTTGTCAGATGTATGCTCTTTTGTGTTTTGATATCAATGGAAAGCTCCCATCATTCCCATCAGAGGAAGCAGGTGGGAAAGAAATAACATTCAAAAGACTGCTTTTGAATAATTGCCAAGAAGCATTTGAAGGCGCTCACAAATTGAAGGAAGAAGTCAGATTGATGACTGATCCAGGACAAGAAATGGAACGCAGGGATAAGGAAAGAATGGCGAAACTTCGAACATTAGGAAATATCCGTTTAATTGGTGAACTTCTGAAGCAGAAGATGGTGCCCGAGAAGATAGTTCACCACATTGTCCAAGTAATATGACTCGCCATTTGTTTTGGCATACGTTAGAAATTTAGTGCATGTGATTTTTTTCTGTAGAGCTCATGGTATTTTTGTGTCTGGTCACAGGAGCTTTTAGGACAGGACAATAAAGCTTGCCCAGGAGAGGATGATGTAGAGGCTCTCTGTCAATTTTTCATCACAATCGGGAAACAACTTGATGAGAGCCCAAGATCACGGGGTATAAACGACATGTACTTCCTTCGTTTGAAGGAACTAGCAATGCATCTGATGCTAGTGCCGCGCCTGAAATTTATGGTCCGTAATGTTATTGATCTTCGAGCTAACAATTGGGTACCAAGAAGAGAGGAGGTAGGGATTTATTGTACCTGTTCTTACCTGTAATTCCTTGCGGATTTTTCTGTCTGTGCTGACGTTTTGTTCTTGCTGTGTTAACTGGCAGATGAAAGCCAAGAAAATCACTGAGATTCATTCCGAGGCAGAAAAGAATCTCGGGTTGCGCCCAGGTGCTATGGCAAATATGAGAAATAATAACAATCGTGGTGGTGCTGATGCCGGTGGTGCGGAAATTCTTGGCTCTGGAAACTTCCTTGGACGTTCTGGTACTGGAGGAATGATGCCCGGAATGCCAGGCGCTAGGAAGATGCCAGGGAGGCCTGTAACAGATGATGATGGTTGGGAGATGGCACGGTCTCGTTCAATGCCCAGAGGCAATAGGCAGAATCCACATCCCGCTGGATGTGTTCAGTCTCCGGTTATCATTGACAAGTCATTGTCGCTTAATTCAAGGATGCTACCTCAGGGAAGTGGAGGTCTAATGAATGGTAGACCAAGTGCCCTTTTGAATGGTGCTGAACCGCCTAAACCTGTTCGTGCCCCAAGCAAAGCAACTGTGGAGAAGCCAACGCCCCAACCGCAGACTCAGGAGGTGGCTCCTCCTACGGCTACTAGCTTGAACACGGGAGAGCTCAGTAGAAAAACCAACTCGCTTTTGGAGGAATATTTCAATGTCCGTCTATTGGATGAGGCATTACAATGCGTAGAGGAATTGAAAACCCCTTCTTACCATCCCGAGCTGGTCAAGGAAGCTTTCTCCCTCGGCTTGGAGAAGAACCCGCCATGCGTTGAACCTGTGGCGAAGCTCTTGAAATATCTGGTGTCCAAGAACGTTCTAACTCCCAAAGACTTAGGGAATGGTTGTTTGCTTTACGGATCTATGCTCGATGACATTGGGATCGATCTGCCAAAAGCGCCAAACAACTTTGGGGAGATCCTTGGAAGCTTGGTAATGGCCGAAGCTTCAGATTTTGAGATGGTGAAAAAGATTTTAATGAAAATGGAGGACGACTGGTTCAAGAAAGCAGTCTTGGATGCTGTGGTAAAGAGTGTTAGTGAGTCTCTTTTGGCGACGCAAGCAGCCGAGGTTGAGGCTTGCCGTAGTTTGGTGTAGTTTTGTGTGGTTGCTTCTCAATACATGTTTTGATCAGTTTAAGACCCAAACTCGCCGGTTAAAAAACGGGTGAGATCTTTCATGAAATCATTTATTCAAAAATGTTAAAGAGTTAATATCATACTTGTAATCGAGATTAGATTCAATCTTGCTACTCTGTTTTGTTTCTTGATTAGTTCCCTGTCTTTTTAGTTGCCTTTGTTCATTTTTGATTCTGAATAGTTCAAGATGAGGAAAAAGAAAGTAATACGTTGAATTGTACTCTTAAGAGTCCTGGAATGAAATTCTTATTTAATATTCAAGTATTCTATTTTTTTAATTCCAAATTTGTCTTACTTGGAAGTTGCTTTCCAATTCAGATTTGTTTAATTTCAGTAATCGAATTAATTAATGCGTACCTAAAATGACATTTTGGGATCTTTCTCATTTTTCTATACGAAGTAAATCTTAGAAAATCATAGAAACTGTGAGTTGTGATATACATTGACGGAGTTATATTGATATGGTGACCATGGATCGTGATAAATTGTCTCTTGTGATCCAATAAGAGTGTCCATTAAAAGAAACAGTCATTAGCTGTCTTGATGATTACATCAATGCCTAGTTGTTAAGGAAGAACTCATTTTTATTGGACTGTTTGTTGTCGTGTGCACGAAATAGATACTTCTGTGTGTTTTAACAACTAGATACTTTCAACTTTCTATAAATACACATTCTAATAAGTTCAAAATCAAGATAATTATAATCTCAAACTATAATATAACTTAAAGAAGAAATAAAAGATGAGAACTTCTTCTCTTGTTGGTTGGTTCTTGATCATCTCCATCTTGCTACTCTCTCAATCCCTCATAATTTCATGTGAACCTCATGGAAGCAGAATCACTCGTTCGAGTCGGGAACTAGTTGAACATGAAGAAAGCTCATATGGGTCTAACCACCGTGACCATCTTCGAGTCTTCATGAGGAAAAGCAAGAAGAGCAAGAAGAGCAAGAAGAAGAAATCATCAGCCACTAAAACTCTTCTCTCTAACCCATTAACCTATTTATCTACTGTTGTAGTTTCCTTTGTTTTATTTCTCGCTCCATTCTAATCTATTCCAAGATACTAGTTTGCCACTTGTAATTTGCGTGTTTGTTTGAGTTTGTATCTGCGATTGTGTGTTACGTTTTTTATTTCCCCCTGCAAAGATTGAACTTGTAACTCTTGAATGTTTGGGAAGCTGTTTTAATAAATAACTCATTTTGTTCAAACTATATGATTGAAAATAAATACATTATAAGAGGAGAAAGGAAACTAATCGTGATCTTTTATATCATCAATGAATGTAAATAGTGAAAGAAACATGGTGTGTGGGAATCAAAACTTTATCCGACAATGGCTGCTTTTGCTTCTTCTTTTTCACCAGATTCTTCAATCTTTGTTCTGTTTCTCACGTGTAATCTTCCACCTTAAGCCTCTCTTTCTCTCTCTCGTGTCTCTTTGCAATCCACAAAAACAAAGCCTTTTCTGAGAGACAGTCCTATATATACTGATACTCAGCTGTTAATTTAGTGATCATCTCCAAACAGTTTTGGAAAAAAAAATCAATATACTTCTGCAGGAGCTTTCATAATTGTCTGCCATGAAGAGATATAATCGAAATTTGTTGCTGACTATCAGCATCTTCTTCATTGCCTCTGCTCTTCCTGAAGAATCTCAATGCTGTTCAGACAAAGCAGTCTACGCGGTTCACAAAGGCAATTAGTTGTTGCTTCAATGTTTGCTAAACCACTTAAAAGCTATACGTTCATTCTAACTCCACTTTATTGTTTTTGTTGCTGCAGAGAGTAGAGTTGTCAGATTGACTGAAAGCAAGAGAGCTTATGGAATTTCGCAGACGATCAGGGCAAGAGCTGTTCATGGAGGTGATACCAATGTCAAACCTACCGGAAAGAAGAACAGTGCCATCGCTTCTATGGCCAAATCTGCTTCACTTGCAATACTTCATGTAACAATTACAACTCTGGTCCATCTTTTCTTGTACTAAATTGTAAGATCTTAGAAAATCCTGTCCTGCTAAAGGAAAGATCACACAATGAAGGTTTAAACTCTGCCATCTTGATATCCTCTATCAACCTCATGGTACAAAGCAAGTTTGGATGTTTCATACGGATATGGAGGCTTCTGATCTCTTTGAAACACTGGTTTAATCGATCTCTCAAAGTAATGCCCAAATCCATGTTTTTCCAACTAAACCCATTAGCTTCAATGATTCTTAGAGAAAACATATGTATTAACATAACTACATGCATTCAAACCTAAGAATAAACAACTAAAAAAACTGGTAAAGCCTACCAACTTTACATTCCTTAACCAAGTTTTGCTTACTGCATATTCAAAGTAACTGGCTATAAGCTGATGTATAAAACACTTAGAATGGTTCGTAGCCTGATAACAGAAACTTTCAATCTTGCATGTACACCAAAAGGAAGCAATTGTATTAAAACACAATATTTTCCAAATATTCAATACATAAGTAAACTGCAAAGCAACTTATTAGTACAACAACTCAAAGAAACAGTTTCAAGGAACAAACAGATTCTGAAACATAAATCAAGCGGAGTAGAGCGGGCGTCTGTATTCATCAAAGTACTCTTCACGGTTCTGAAACACAATCACGTAAATGGCATATATTATGCCCGGCACATAGCCTAAGATAGTCAGGATCAGGCAAATCAAGAACTCCACCTGCAAACAAATCAGAGATGAAGTATCAAATTTCTTGAATCTCCGAACTGTATAATGATTATCCAAGTTTTCAGGAAATCACCAAATTAACGTTAAATACACATACACACACACACACAAGCTTCCCCTCAAAAGTTCTATAAACCAAGAAAGAATCAGAATTTCCTTGTGGGAAATCAAATACAAATTGATCTAATCCAAAGAAGTCCTGCGATTCATATCAGTTTAATCAAGAATTAATCCTCTTTCTTCCCTCCCACTATTCCTCATATGACAAATCCAAGTTTTTGAAAGGAAACCACCCACTAAAGTCCAAAATTTTGAGCAAGTGAATCTAATTTCTAAAGGGATTCTTGGGAGACTGTACATAATTTGATGTATTAAGAAGAATCAACTTATAAAAAGATTCACCGGAATAGTGGATATTCTTCATAATGATCAAACCTATATTACAGTCTGGAGAAGTTCAAGTTGAGGAATTTGAAAGAGAGAAAGAAAGATAGATAGAACTTACAGTGCAACAGCCCTTCCGGAGACAAACTCCGAGAGGCGGAAGAAGGATGGCGATTAAGATCTCGCAGAGAATTTCGCAGTTGCTCGGCATATTTACTAAGAGATGAGAATAGAATCTTTAAGATGAGTTGTGTGATCTTAAGATTAACGAAGAAGACTTCAGAAGAGAAAACAAAACACTGAACGTTGCCGGCACTAAGTACCCAATGAAGTAAATGTGAACGGAAATCTCTACCGTTCATTTATCTATAATTAAATCGAACGGCTTCGTGTTACATCTCGTAAATCACGATGATACGGTGCAGCTTAACACACCAGATTACATTTGCTACAGAACATAACATGTGACTGTGAGTCTCTCTGTCTGACTTCCTCCGGACCATGTGATTAAATGGGCCTGAGAAGGCCTGTCTTTAAATTAAACCGGGACCGGACATCAAGTGTAATGGACCAAACCAGTGTCGTATTGGTTAGACTTTGATTAGACAATCTTATTACCAAATCCAAAAGTATCAACTCAACTCAACTCATTTTGTTTAATGTGAATATGATAATTTGAGTACACCGATTGCAAAGCAACTTATTAAGGGTACAATACATAATTGAGTAAAACAGATTCGATACACACATGTGACATGTACAACAATAGATATTAAGCAGAGTTGAGTGGGGCACTGAGTTCGTGAGAGCCTTCACGATTCTGAAACACGATCACGTAAAGTGCATATATTATGCCTGGAATGTATCCTAAGATAGTCAGCACCAAGCAAATCAAGAACTCCAACTACAAACAAAACCAGAGTCAAAATTTCAGTCCCTTTATCATTATCCAAGCTTTCAAGAATCAGGACGATCTCGGAAAAGAACTTACAGTGCAACAGCCACGCTTAAGGCAAACTCCAAGAGGCGGTAGAAGGATGGCGATTAAAATCTCGCAGAAAACTTCCATGTTGCTTGCCATTTTTCTTAGAGATGAGAAGAAACTCGAATTTGATAACTGTGATATGAATTAATGGAGAAGAGAGAACACTGATAAAAGTTGGCGGTACAGAGAGTACTAGTCCACAGCTTATATTTTTGGCTCTGTTAAGTCAACTACGAGATCTGCACCCTTCATTTCATGTATCGGTATTTAAATCGGACGGCTTTAAATTACGTGCCGACATCTCGTAAAATTACCTTACCTTGCCCTCACTCACTTAAGATATTTTCATCTCAACGTGGACTTAGCACACACAAGATATCGTGCAACTTAATACACCAGATCATTTTTTTAAGATATTTTGACTTGACCTGGTGTGTTAAGGTTATAGGACCATCACCATGTGCCCAAGTGGGCCTAGAAAGGCCTGTCTACAAATAAATCCGGGACCAAACCAGAACGTTTGTTGTAACAGTAAGACGTTGAATGTTAGATGATGATGGTATTACTTAGATGGCAAGCTAAATATAGTCAAGCTAGAGACGATGGAAACGGAAGTTTGCATCATTGTACTCTAGTCACCAAACCGAGGCCAGACCTTGAGCAGTTAATGTGAAGCATCGAAACTCCAGGTGCTTCTTAGTGTCGCTGCAAGCAGCAAAAGTATGAGGAATCTGTGAAGATTGTAGAAGATTTTATTACCTCTGGTCACCCACAGCGATTAGAGTGTTGTCAAATGTTACATTTCCAAGCTGTATGAGGGAGGAAAAAGAGAAAGCAAGCATAATCACTTCTCTAGAATCTGCTTTTTCGATGACAAAATAGCTTGTGTCGTTGCAATCTAAAATTCCACAGCTTCTCTGTCTTGGGCACACCACCATGTCTCTGTCTTGGGCACACGACCATGTCTCTGCTTTGTTATAACTTTAGCCAGCCACAAGGCCACTTCACTTGTGGCAACAAACGTCACTGTGGCTACAATTAGGCCTTCGTGTAACAAAACAGAGCTTTTTCAACCTTAGCTCCATTGATTTATTGTATTCTTCTCGAATTAATGGTCACTACGAACCCTTCCTAATCAATTGTCTTAAAAGTTTAGCATTCTTATGATCTGTCAGCTTGGTGTAAGAGCCAATCAATTCTGCTCTGCGACTTCGATGAAGAGAGTAAGAAGAACAACAAGTGAGATTCTGTAATCACCAAATTGGAAGTAAAGGACACTGCTATGTCAGCATGACGAGGGTTGTTCCTATGTTGGACAAATGGATGTTATGACTTTCAAAGTCACCAAATCTTATAGAACTATATACTGTTTATATCTAAATTGATCAAATCCATAAGCATATGTGCATATTGAACTAAATAACTATCTCATCCTACTTCACATTCATGCTTAAACTTCAAACTCTTAAAGCCACTGGATCTTGCCATGAAACCTTCCTCTTCACTGCTCTATTTATCCCCCTCTCCACATCTCCGTAGATTGGTAACTTAAGTTCACCATGTAGATGCATTGCGTTCCTCGTTGCTTCCGCGACCATATGTCCACCATTCGCTTCAGGCTCCTCTTCTTCTCTCTACAACCAAAACGCAAAAGCCACATATAAAGCCGATAAATTTCTCAAGTTCCAACAAAAGCAAGACCTAAACATCAGAAGTTGTTTGGCTTTACCGAGATCTGGTTAAGGTCAAAGCCTGAGACTTTGTTGTTGATGGCATTGTTCTCATCTCCGTTAAGGTCAGGAAGTGAGATGGAGCTTGTCAAAACCTCGTTTCCTCTGCTCCTTTTTAGCTTATTTTCCAAGTCACAACTTGCATTATTAGCCAATGCTTCCTTCTCATTGCAAATTGTATTCTTCTGTTTCACATTAGAACATTGCACAGATGCTCTCACACCAGAGTGCTTCTTACTCTCACCGCTTGGTTTGCATGGGACCTCTAAACCCCCAGATTCTGACAATCTCAACATCTCAGGCGAGGTTTCGAGAGTTTGGTCTTGCTTCAAGTCTTTGTATCTACGTCTCAAGAACCTATGATATCATCAAACACCCAATAAGCCAATGAATGTACCAAACAAGCTAATTAAAAGCTTGGATCATGTAAATTATACAATAAACACGTAATTTATATAAAGACCAGAGATTATTTATACCTAACTTCTGCCTTAAGGGTCAATTTCTTTTGTTTAATCATCTCCAATTTCCTTCTCTTTGCCTCTAATTCCTGAGGAAACAACAAAAAGATGCTAAAATCTCAAAAAATTCTTCTTTCTTCAAATACCAAACCCAATTTTATATAAGATCACTTAAATTACATCGGACAAAATCACCAGATCCAGAAGGAAAATCGAAACAAAGAAGAAACCTTGAAATTTCAATATAAACCCAAAGGAAAAATCAATTACCTTTCGCAAATCCAGAACCTGCATAAGGGTTAACCTGATCATGGGATCGCGACACGAAGCAGAAGAGATGAAATTGGTCTCTTCCATCGGATCTGCTTAGTGGAAACTGGGAATCGCAGATTGAGAAAAACAGCAAGGCAGCGAGAAAGAGGAAAGAGAGAGAATTGTGAAGAAGAAAGAAGGAAGAGAAGGTAAAGGGATTAGTTTTAATGGTGGGAGTCTTCTTATTCCTTCGACGAAACTGTATGACCAAAGGACTTAAGAAACCCAAAAGAAGCCACCACATAATTGATTATAAATTGAAATTGAAATTAAATTTTGGATTATCCTTTTCTTTTTATTTGTTTGTGTGAGAGTCTATTGAAACAGACCAAACAAGTAGCAGAAAACTAGGAGTAGTAGTGATCAAGATAGGAAAAAGAGAAGATGAGAAGAAAATTAAAAGAAGAAAAATCCATTTTTTTTTCTTTCATTCTTTCCTTTTTACTTTCCTATGTGTCCCCTTTTGGAAGTTGCAGAAGAGCATTAAAATGTTGACCAATAAACAAATATAGGTTCTTTCTTCGCTGTGTTAATGTCTTTGTGTGGTGGGTTTGATAATTGGTTGAGATTTGAATTTAGAAAAGAAAAAGAGCACATCTGAGTTATTGTAAGAGATAAGAGTTAGTTAATTGTATGAATGTGAAATTTACTTAAGAGATGGGGTCTAAAGAGAGGGACAGCAAAAAATAAGAATTGGATTAAGACAAACAGTGAAACAGGAGAAGAAGAAACTATGGAGATTTATGTGGTATGTATGTGTATATATATATGTATGTATGTGTTTTGCCTGATGCAGATAGATTCCAAAGACTTGTCTCATCTTAAATTTTGGACCCATCCTGAGAAAATGACCATTATACCCTACCAATCAACTTTTAGTTTTGCCACGTTGTCAATGTGCCTCCAAAGAATGTTCATGGGTCAATTCAATCCGACCTAACCCATGAACCCTATTGACTTCAAACATTTGGGCCTTACCGAGTTTATAAAAACCAAACAAACACTGTGTAAACCGATTAATCAAAGCCCAGTAAAACTCAATTAAAGGATCCCAAAGCATGGTGACGTGGCACTATATGATTGGTTTGAAACACAAATCTCGTTCTTTTTGTTTTTCCTGTGGAATGCGAGACTGGTTCTCCCCTGTCTCTCTGTTCGTCTCTGTTATTCTCTCTCTCGAGAGAGAACAATGGCTTCGAAGGCTAAGACTACTGATTTATCCAAGCCTTCCCTCTCTCCTTTCTCCAATGGTTAGTTTCTAGAATTGTCGTTGTTGTGTTTGTTTGTGTGTGTGTGAAATTGAATTTGGAGAAGAACAAGTGAAATTTCCACGACAGCTTGTCCAAATTACACTATTCTAGATTCGTATAGTATGATCGTCTATGGGGATCAGATTTCATTTAGCCCTGAGGTTAAATTCGAGTAATTTCAGGGAATGCGGCATTAGGCAACGACGAAGTAGTAGAGAGAACGTGGTCTGGTTAAATGGGAAGAATTCTAGAAATCATTACAAGTCTCTTCGTGTTAATGGATTATTCGGAGGCGGAAAAAGGGACAATAACAAGGATGGACCATCAAAGGTACATTTTTTAAAGGTTTCATGTCAAGAGTCTCTTTAACAACACAATTCTATAGATTTGTCTTGTCTTTATCTCGGAAATATAAGACTTCATTTTGGAACTGATGAGTTTCGTTATTGCTTTCTTCTATTTGTCAGAGGCAGGAATTATTGGTAATATGCAGAATTTGTATGAGACTGTGAAGAAAGCTCAAATGGTTATTCAAGTAGAGGCAGTTAAGGTGCAGAAGGAGCTTGCTCTGTATGTCTCCTTCCTTTAATCCAATCATAAGCATTACTACTAATTTTTTTCAAGTTTATTCTGTCTTGAGGAGTTTCATGCTTCTTTTATTATTATTTTCAGCGCTGAGTTTGATGGTTATTGTGAAGGCGAGCTTGTAAAGGTATTACAGACTCTTTCTTTTTATGTCCTAAATTCCTAATAGATCATTAGACAATATGTTAGCTAGTCGTTTATTATCAAATCAATGAGTCCAATAAGCTAGTCTGCTTCATATTGGAGTGTATTGACCCAAAATTTTGTACTTGTATCAGGCTACATCATCAGGTAACCAACAACCTTTCCGCACTGATATCACTGATGCAGCCGTGGAATTAGGTTCTGAAGTAACTTAACTTTCATTCATTTAACTTTCTCTTCCACTTGCTTCCTCCAAGGAGTGATCAAAAGTTATATTCCTTAAGCTTCTCATGTATCATGTTTTTCTTTGGCAGAAACTTTCACTACTGGTCACAGAAGCATACATGGACGCACATGCAAAGACTGTACTGGTAAAGACATCACGTACCATATATTTTAGGATGAATCTAGTAAGTATACATTTTCTTTTATCTCTTGGTTACAGAGCCATTTGTATTTCACAGGCTATGAAAGAAAGAATGAGTGATCTTGCGCAGAGCTTGGTATGCCACCAGGTGTCAGTGATGGATTAAAGTAATGGACCTAATCTTTCTTTTCTTTTCTTTCATTGAACTTCCAGGTATGAGAAGTCCTGTTTCTTTTGTACAGTACATCTATTAGGCAGAAAGAAACTAAAACTCTGGTCTATTGAATTAGAGGGAGATAGTTGAACCTTTGTACTTCTTTGATTATCAACAATTACTCAAATACTCTCAAATCATTTTGCTGTTTCCGAATCGTGGAAACGAATCAAGCTTTTAACAGAAAAGAAAAACAAAGGAAAAGAAGAAGTAAAAGAAATTCGAGTTTACTCGGAATAGGTTCCTAATCTGGTAGCCAAATTTTGCTTCCTTGGGACATTTTCTCTTCTATATGTTTAGGTTACAAAAGTAACTAAAAAGATCTTGGAAGCTCTTTACCGGCCAAGAATGATCTGAAAAGAATGAGAGCACGCTTTGGTTCGAATAAAGGCACCTCGTGTCCCGCCCCTCTTACCGTTGCAAATGTCAGTCCCTTGTAAACCTCTGTCCATCCTCCCACCTGTAACCACAGGTAAACATCACTGCCTTGTATTCTATATAATACGTATCCATGTACATTTATATCTCTATAAGTATGCAGTAAATGTGATCATACCTGGTTACCAGAGTACCAAGGATACCAACGAGTTTTCACGGGAAGATTGAGATGGCTGAGGGAAAACCGTGTCGCAGTCACTGGAACCACCGAGTCTGTATCACCGCTGCATATGAAAGTACAATCCACACTTTGGTTAAGTATCCAAAATAGTAAGTCTTGAGTTTCTTCAGGTTCATTACAACTAAGCCTAAGATACCACGGTTCATAGTAGATTTACCTGAAAATCCAGATCCTCAAACCAGACGCTGCAAGTTCCTTGTATATAGGCAACATCGTCTTGTCGGAATCTTTCCAGTTCTTGATCAGAACGTCACTGCATCACCCCAAACAAGAAACCATTTTTCTTTTCTTTTTTTGCAAATCAATCATTATACAGTCGTTGTCAAGTGGTGAAGCGAACTGTTTACCTGCAAGCTGTCCATTTATAGGGAATGCCAGTAACGTTAGCGTGCATAGCTCTCTGAACATCGCGACGGTTATAATACTTCTCTGCGTAACTCTCCGTACAAGGATCATATCCAGACACCAACCGTCTACGCAAAAGGGTGTTCTTCATCGGTAGAAAGAAACCAGTATTGTTCTCCTTCTTCTGTGCAGCCAAGCACGTTGGAGCGTAAATACTGTACTGATCAATGTTACCAAACTCGTGATTCATAGCATAGTTAACGGCAGTGTCGCAATCATCGGAAACACTCTCAGCTGTAAAGTTGCAGTCTTTAAGAATTGACTTGTAGGTTCTGTCAGAGATAATTGCGTGTGTCCACCAGTAAGTTACTGTTCCTATGTTGTCATACTTATTGTCTGTCACTGCGTTTCCCACCTTGAGAAGTAAAAGATTCTGTTAATTACGAATTGGACGTAAAAGTTTTGATTTGAGCTAGATAGATCCTTTTGGTATTTACCATGAATCCTTTGAAATTGATGATAGGTTTGGAGAAAGCTTTGTTGTAGTCATGAATCTTTTTGGCAAGCTGAGGAACGTAATGTCCTGTCATAATATAACAATACACATTGAAGTTTATCAATAGGTAATTCTTGAATCTTAAACCGGAGAAATTTATTTTAAGGTTTAACGTACCGGCGTAGCTTTCACCGGCGATATAGAAGTCTCTGTATTTGTATTGAGGAAATTTGGATAACCATTTGATCAGAAATATTAAATTGTCTTGAGCTGTTCTTTCATCTCCGGAATTTTTAAGATCAGAGCTTGTGTTCGTGTAGGAAAATCCAACTCCGGCCGGTGATTCCAGAAACAGAAGGTTTGCGTCTGTTTATAATTCAAGAAAGTTACATACTATATTTGATGATTACTTACGTAAATTATAGAAGAAAGTGAGTTTTGTTTGAGATTAAATTTGTACTTTACCTTTGTTCCAAGAGAACTTGTTGAGATAAAGATTAGAACCGGTTTTGTTGATACGAAATGGTCCAATTTCCTCTGAAGCTCCATAAGCAACCGACGAGCAGCCTGGTCCTGTGGATTTTATATTATAGAAATAAAATAATCAAATGTTATATATTTCCTTCAATAATTTCAACAATGTCATTATAATTTTGTTTAATTTTATGTTGGAATAAAAAAATCTTATGTTATAGCATGCGGCTAGATAATGTTCTTGATCAAATTTTATCCAAAAAAAAAAAAATGGTGATTCACTTTTGAGTTGTTGGTCCAAGATCATTGTATGGTATCTTTCTTGCATGCTTCGATTTTCTCCAACGAACAGTTAAATTATATAAAATGGCTAAATGCCAAAATTCAAAAGAATATTTGAATATTTTGATTATGTGAAAATAAATAAAAGTATATATATAGCCAAAAATAACTAGCATCATCATTTGGCCATCAACTTGTGAACTTCATGAATACGCATGCGTTGAAACAATTATCTTATATATTTTTATTTATTTATTTATTTTCAAGGTCAACTTTCTATTACATATTACTCCATTACATACATAATTACATATTACTCCATGTAGTCGAAAGAAAATAGAAATAATAACTCAAATAAATAGAAAAAGTAGTAAGCTTTATGGTAATGTGTATGTATGGTTATTTTGGATATAATTATTAAAGGCACCAAAAAGGTAGTTTCACCTTTCTTTTTTTTTGGTCAAAATAGTTTCACCTTTTTGTCATGCTTTCTTACAGAGAAGCTAATGAAGAGACAGAAGAACAAAGGCATCTAAAAGAACAAGTTGACACCAGAAAGTGACAAATAGAACTCTCAGTATATAATTATTTCATTCAAGAAACTAAACTTGTTCATCTATAAAGAATAAAAAACACATCAAGCTAATCATGCTTTTATCATTTTATGTACTTGTGAGATTGCATTACACTTTATTTCTTAAAATAGAATTACAGGAAATAAGAGAACACTCAGCTTGTTTGACCAAAAAAAAGAGATTCTATTAGTGGCCATAAATGTTTAAGTCAAAGATAATTAGTGGTTTGGTGTCAAAGATCACGAGCATTACGCATGACCTGCATGGTAAATGATAAGAGCAAGTATATACACCACTTTTAAGAGTATATTTTAGTTGGAGATAAGGGGCTTTAACTACAATGCGCGTGATTACTAGAAATAGTTAATTACAGAGAGTACGAAATCCGAAGCTCGTGGAGAACTTATATAATCAATGTTCTTGAATATAAAGGCAATTAAATAAACATTATAAATACTATAAAAAAGTGAGTGCATGTTCCATTAATGAGAGGCAGATGGGGTGGTTGATATACTATATGCTATTTTCGTTGGACATTGATTTTTTTATTTATCCAAATTAACTATTTTGTACTTTACGTATATATTCACAAATTAGTACTTACTTGCTAATAGATGTGTTTGTTTGTTTAGTCTCATAGTTTGTCTTCTGATGACATTGTTTTAGAGTTAAAGTTTTTGTTTGTTTTCTCTCTGTCGTGTGACCCTTTTAACCATAATTTTGATCTTAATTCGCTTTTGTTTAGGTTTTTATATAACATATGACTTAAAAGTGGTTAGCCGGAGATAAACTAGACACACACAAAAATCATTTTAATCTGACAAAAATGATATTCATCGAGAATTTTCGCCGGCTACATAGAACTGCCATGTATATAGTAGTTCTATAAGGAGTTAATTAGAATTATAATCATATATATATACATATAGTAATTAGAGTGGAGAAAACTGACCTCCATTGAGCCAAAGAAGAAGGGGTTTGGTGTGGGGAGAAGGAGAAGAAGACTCAGTGAGCCAATAGAAGAGATAACGACCATGAGACTCATTGACATTGACATAGCCTGAGTATTGTGAGAATGCTACTTTTGGTTGCCCTGGAAGTGCTTTGATTCTGTCCTTCTCTTGCTCTCTTGAATATGATGATAATGATGATGATAACACTGTTGTAGATAAAAGAGGTAGAAGAAAAAGAAAAATGAGATTGGTTTTTGCCATTTCGTGTCCTCTCACTCTAATACACTGTTTTCTTCAATTGGAGTTTTGTGTGAGAGTATACAGAGATGTATGTTTGTATGTATGTATATATATATGTGTGTGTGTGTGTGTGTGAATGTATACAAGAGAGAGATTGATGGATGGGGTTTTGGAGGTTCTTATTAAATGAGAGTGTGTGTGTTTGCTGAGTTACTACACAATGTGCAGGTTGGACAGCTGTGAGTGGACCATTCTCATTCTCTCTCTCTCTCTTTCTTAATGTTAATACTTATTGGTGTATGTATGTTCGAGTTTATACTGGAACTGTTCACGAGCTTCTACTCTCAACTATCACATTTACTATTAAGATTATATTATGTTAATGGTTGCTTCTTCCTCATACAATTCTGTCCTCCCAATTGCCCTCAAGGTGAAATGGTCTTGAATTGATTACGTTTGTATTGTGTTTGAACAACTTAACTAATGTATATATTCAATAGTTTTGTAGAATATATATAGCCACTACATTGCTAATATTTGAAGGGAAAATTGGATCGCAATATTAATTGCATTTATGGCTTTTATTTGTTTCTGATTCTAAATCATATCTTCTTCTCTCATCCTCTTAATTAGATATGCATGGCAATGCTATGTTAGTAAATATTTACACCGTGTAAATGATACAACATCATTTCTTTCAATATGAACTTATAAGCAACTTTTTAGAATTAATTGTCTGACAATATCGTGATTATTAATTTTATAACATAGACATATAATAGATCCGGAATTGTTGATTGGTGGTCAACTAGGCGACATTAAAAGTCAAAAACTCTGTAGCACGTTTGTTCGTGATGAGCTACAAAACAAAGAAAATAAATAAAGGAAAGTGCATATATTTAGTTTAAGGAAATAAAGGTCTAATTACCACAAGATAACCAAAGAGAAACAAACAAACGAAATTAGAAAATGTGGAACAATCATCATGACTTCTGTATTTTCTTGTAAGAAGACAAAAATGTTCACCGTTTAAAGTTGTTGTGCTTATAAATTCTGGACTATTATTATTTTATTTTTTTGAGAGGCTCCACTGATACATACATGCACTAATATTACAATCATATATATATCTCCATAATCTAAAAAGAAAAATCATAGTATGGGCCAAACCTAGGTAGGTTTTGTAATGTCATATCTTGAGAGTTTTGTTCAAAGTTTCATACTCGGAGTTGTGGTCAGCACAAGTTGTTAAAGATCAATTCTACACCAAAGCAATCAAACTTACTTCTATAATTAAATCTTCCAAGAATATAAAGTCATAATGGTCACCATCTCTATTGTGTTGCGCCAAATGCGGTGAAGTTGATAACGTCATTACTTCTACTACAAAAACACATAAGAAAGATAAAATATTGGTTAGCTTTGTAATGGGTTTGAACCATTTAATTTAACTATTTCAATAAAACACCATATTCTAATGGCATATTGAAAATAGTTTTAAATTCTTACCAACAATATTACCAAAAGACTATTACGAACTGTGCCATTGCAAAGGCTTTGAATTGCATTGTGGATTGTAAGAAATTAATGATAGGTCCAAAATCGGTGCCCGAAAAGCTGGTTGACCATGTCGGATTTATTTTATTCAAAAAAATTGAAATGATATGACTTTGGATTGTCACTGTACTAAATTTACAAACGTTCTTTAACCATTCTACTACCCAAAATAAAACCCATTGTATAGGTTTTTTAAAACCGACAGAAACATTTTATTATTAATAAGTGAAGTAAAAAAGAATAGTTGAGTTATAAAGTGTGTGATGGACTTAAGTATGATATGAGTATACATGATACATCCAGTCAAACGTCGTATCGTGACTATGAGATACACAGTTTTCGACGACGTTTTAATTCAATGCTCCAATTAATATTCTACCTCACTTCTCTTGCACACTACACATCTTAACAAAAACAAAAATATATGTGAGAATAACTAAAGAACTGATGTGTTCTAACGAGCTTCATGTTGGGAGGACACATCAAAGTAGGTTTTGTAAGTCTTCTCTCTTTATAAAGGAGTTCTATATCAGAAGTCAGACTTTCAAAAGCTCAATTAAAAGTTTGGTTTTGACGATGATGGGAACGATCAATTTAAAAGCTCTGATGCTAGTTTCTTATGAGAATCTACTCATGAATCTCCAATTAGACGCAACAGAGTTTCTATCTTGTACATTGAGTTTTCTATTATTTCCGAAACTTGATTTGTATCACTTACCTCTTATGAGGATTTGAATGGAAATACAACTAGTTGCTCAAATTTTTTAAAAACGAGTGTTCAAATTCTGAAACGATAACGTGTAAAATATGTTTCTATGTAAATGGAATTGAGTTTGATAATGTTATAGTGCAAGTCTGTATCTATGACAAAATGGGGATTGCGACCCTAACAAGTAGACATCAACGTTAAAAAATAGCATGGCGTAATGATCGGCAGATCCGAAAAACTTGCGATTATTAATTAATTAATGATGACGGTGGATTTAACGAAACCTTATGTAATAGACGTGGTTACTAGGTTATTGATTATAGGTATGCGTGTCAATTAGGGTTATCCCACACTATTTAATCCATCTTATTATGGATTATGTTTAATTACGATCTTTTGCGGGTTGACCCGTTATAATCTATGAGTTCTAAACTAATAACCTTAGTCCGCCCCGTATTATATATGAGGGTTTAGCGGATTAACCCGCCAACCCGAAATATTTGTGTAATTAAGTTATAAAAAACAATATAAAAATTAAATGTCTATAAATTAAGATTAATAATCATGAAATAAGTGAATATTTTCGATTCAAAAATACAAATAAATAGTTTGAAAAATAAGCAAACATTATCAGTTAACTAAAAGTTTAAATTGAAAATTGATTTGAGCAAACAACATCTTTAATTTATTAAGAAAAGTTAAGAAAACAGTAATCTAAAAAATTTGAAAATAACATATAGTGGCATATCCCTTGAAATTTAAGCCTCAACTTTATGAGCTCCTTCACAAACACCTATGAATATTAGAAAACTGACTAAAGAAAATTGGAAAACTAAAAGAAAATTGGAAAACTAAAAGAAATAGAAAACATTCTAATTAAAATGGAAATATATAACGTGTATATAAAGGGATTATACAAGGTAATTAAACATTTTAAAACTCACGGAGTAACCCATTGTCCGTACGGGTTTAACCCGCAATACCCGCTAGACCATAATGGGCCGATCCACAACGCCCGTTTTTTTGGGTTATAAAAACATGAACCCTAACTCACTTCATAGTGATATGGATTGAGTGTTGAAAATCCGCGGATTTTCAACCCTAATTGACACCCTTAATTATAGGGTAGATAATGCAAGTCATTGCAACTTGTGCTATGATTTATAAATTTAAATGACTTTCATGAAATTTAACATTTAAGATAACCAACTTAAATTTCCTAAATTAAGATAACTATATAACTGATATAAATATAAAATATTTTTCATCATTGATTTGGATTTGTACTTTGTAGTTCGGTTAATATTTTGATTCAGTTTTGGTCAATCTCATCGCTATAAGTAATAACCATTGTTATCATTATGATTGTGATTACATTTGTATATATAAATTATAGGCTTATATTTTGCCTTAGTTTAACGGTCGATGTGTAAATGTTATAAATTATACGAACAATTGGGCCTTTGTAAAGCCCATAGGCCTTTTTGCATGAAGAAAATTGAATGGAGAAATATAGTCATGCTATACGAATCCATGATAACTTGATCTTGTTACTTAAAGCAAGAGCAAAGAGTAAGCATCAAAAACGCGTTGGAATATATTGTGCGTGCCGTGTGGTGAGTCAATGGGACATCAATACCGTCCATGACTCAACCAGCTTCCACGAACCTAACCTCGTCTCATTTTCATTATTATTATTTTCTTACATATCTAAAATTTATTTGTTCGTTTTTTTTTTTCTTTTTTGATTTGCTAATATTCAGATTTGTTTCCCAACCCTAAAATATTTGTTAAAAAGAAAAAAACATTTTCCTAAAAGGAAAGAAATCCAAACATGATAAAGTCAATAAATATCTGTGGACGTTTGACCAAAATAAAATTCTAATCACCCTTGAAAGAAAGAGTTTATTCGAAACCTTATATATACCGGAAATCAAAATACAGGATCATTATTGTCATTTTTTTTTTTTTTCCTCTCTCGCCGGTGTAAAGTATCCTCTCTCTTTTTTTGGGCAATTGTATCTCTAATCAAGAAACGACAGGAACCAAGGTCTGAATCCTTCCCTCGAACTCTACGATTCGATAATATTCGTCTCTCAATCTCTTCTCATCAATTCCTCCTTGCAATTCATGAATTTTCGGATTCAAACTTAAGATCCGTGTTCTGTTTGGTTTCCTTTCGGATTTTATACGAATACGTTTTCAGCTTAGGATCTTCAATTACCAACTTTGATCGATTTCTCTCTAAGATCTATTGTCTGCGTTTCCTGATCCGTTAAATTAGATTGCTTTCTGTATATTAAATCTGCCGGGATCTCTGAATTTATGCTTATGGTCTTAGGTAGCTTTAGAAATTGGACCAATTGCGTGTTGACTTTATTCAATTCATTCAATTTTCAAGGGTTATCTTTGGATTTGATTTGGAAGATCGTATTTTTTCATTCAGGGTTACGAAATTGAAGATCGAAGATGTTAGAACAGCTTTTAATCTTTACCCGCGGAGGATTAATCCTTTGGACATGCAAAGAGATAGGGAATGCTCTTAAAGGATCACCGATCGATACTTTGATCCGATCCTGTCTCCTTGAGGAACGATCTGGTGCTGTTTCATTTAATTATGACGCTCCTGGTGCTGCCTACACTCTCAAGTGGACATTCCACAATGATCTTGGACTTGTCTTTGTGGCTGTTTATCAGCGGATTCTCCACTTGCTTTATGTGGATGATTTGCTTTCTATGCTGAAACAAAGCTTCTCTGAGATCTATGATCCTAAACGGATGACTTATGATGATTTCGACGACACCTTTAGGCAACTTAGGAAAGAAGCCGAAGCTCGGGCCGAGGAATTGAGGAAGACGAAGCAAGTGGGAAAGCCTGTGAACACTGTTAAGAAGCAAGGGCAGGTCTCAAAGCCTGGGCTTGAAGGAGGGAACAAAAGGATCAGTGAAGGTGGCTCGAAAAAAGATGATGGAGATGGTAATAAAGCCAAAGTTAGTAACTTGACTAATGGTCATTCCAATGAGAATCATAAGACAGAAGATGATTATCAGAAGACTGATCTCGCTAACGGGAAAGAAAACACGAGTTCTAATGTTGCAGTTGATTTAAGTAAACTTCAGAAACTAAGAAGTAAAGGAGTAAGGGGTAGAGGAGGTGTAAGGAAAGCTGACAGTATAGGGAATAAGAGTTCCAAAGTTGCTGCGGAACCAGCGAAAAAGGCAACAAAGAAAAATAGGGTTTGGGATGATGCAGCTCCCAAACAATCGAAATTGGACTTCACGGATTCCGTCGATGAAAATGGGAACAACGATCATGTAGATGTCGTGGCTGCTGACCAAGGAGAAAGTATGATGGACAAGGAAGAGGTTTTTAGCAGTGACAGTGAAAGTGAAGACGATGATGAATCAGGAAGCGATGAGAAGCCTGAGGCTAAGAAGAAAGGATGGTTTTCTTCCGTTTTCCAGAGGTTAGCATTTCTCTTACTGAATCTGTTGCTAATTTATATATAACCTAATCTTATCAACACATCTGGCGATTTATATTCAGTATCACTGGGAAGGCCAATCTTGAAAAGACAGACCTTGCTCCGGCGTTGAAAGCTCTGAAGGAACGGCTCATGACCAAGAATGTGGTATGTATCTATCTATACACTGCATCATTTTTTACGATTGGAATTCGTTTGTCTTACTTGAACTTGGCTGTTTCATTGACAGGCTGAAGAGATTGCTGAGAAGCTTTGTGAGTCAGTGGAAGCCAGTCTTGAAGGAAAGAAGTTGGCTTCGTTCACCAGGATCTCTTCAACTGTTCAGGTTTTGTGTTTTTTCCTTGTAGCTCTTAACTGAATCTAGGAAACATTTCACTCTGCAATCTGAAGATGGCTTAATTGTGCTGAAACATTTCACTCTGCAATCTGAAGATGGCTTAATTGTGCTGAAACATTTAATTTCAGGCAGCGATGGAGGATGCTCTGGTTCGTATATTGACCCCGCGACGCTCCATTGATATATTGAGAGACGTTCATGTTGCCAAAGAACAGAGGAAACCATATGTGGTTGTGTTTGTTGGAGTCAATGGAGTTGGAAAATCCACCAATCTGGCCAAAGTGGCGTATTGGCTTTTGCAGCATAAGGTCAGTGTAATGATGGCTGCTTGTGACACATTCCGTTCTGGAGCTGTTGAGCAGTTACGGACTCATGCTCGTAGGCTACAGGTAATGAATATGTATATGCGTGTGTGTGTGTCTTTGATGTTCAGATTATGTTGTGATGTGAATGGCGTTGTTAATACTGATTTTTGATGGGATGGTATAACAGATACCGATATTTGAAAAGGGTTATGAAAAAGATCCAGCAGTAGTTGCTAAAGAAGCCATACAAGAAGCAACTCGAAATGGATCCGATGTTGTTCTTGTTGACACAGCTGGGCGGATGCAGGATAATGAACCTTTGATGAGAGCTCTCTCAAAGCTCATTAACCTCAATAATCCAGACTTGGTTCTGTTTGTTGGTGAAGCTCTTGTTGGAAACGATGCAGTAGACCAGCTCTCAAAGTTTAATCAGGTTCTGTTTCAGTTTCTTACCCGCGTTAGACTCTTGTTAGGTGTTTGATTGAGCCTTATTGACGTTATTTTGTTCTGAAATTCAGAAACTTTCGGATCTTTCCACTACTGGGAACCCAAGGCTGATAGACGGAATCTTACTGACAAAGTTCGATACCATTGACGACAAGGTAGAGTAAAAGGCTCTCTATTGGTTCTGATCTTATAAATGATCAGTGAATGAATTCTAAAGGGGAGTGTTTGGGACCGGTTTGTAGGTTGGAGCAGCTTTATCTATGGTTTACATATCGGGATCACCAGTTATGTTTGTGGGTTGTGGCCAGTCTTACACTGACCTGAAGAAGCTTAATGTCAAAGCTATAGTCAAGACACTTCTCAAATGAGCTCTCTTCATCATCATATCATCACTGCCATCTACCATCATCAATCAATGTCTTATCCATCGTAGTGTTGTTTTTGGTTTTTGATTTTGAAGACGGTTTATCATTGGATATGATGTTGTTTACTTCATAAAAAAGACCATTTCGTTGGAGTTGCAAAAATACCATCTCTTTATGTCTAAATATGATGTAATGTTTTGAACTAAAGTGCTTAAATTATCATGTCATCTTTGTCAAATGTATAATTGGCACGTGCGAAACAACAAAAAGTAAAATCCAGATATTAGGGTTTCTTCAAGGTACAATTCTAATTTTAAAATTATAGAAATTCTAATTTTAAAATTATAGAAAGTAAATTTTTAAATCCAATTCAAATCCACAATTTTTAAAAAAAAATTCACAATTAAATCTACTTAAATCAATTAAAATAACAAATACATACTCAAATTTGTAAGGTTGAAGAGCATGTGATTTTAATTAAGATTTATAAATGATAGAACCAAAAATATGTGTAAGATTTACAAATGATAGAACTAATAACACATACTTTTAAATAATATTTAAAAATTAATGGTTAAAATATATATAATTTTGCAAAAATTTCTAAATCCATTAAAATACAACGTTCAAAAAACACCAAAAATGAAACGTATAAATTTGTTACAAAGCAGGTGAAGTAATGAGGCTCTACTGATTAATTGCGCAATTAAGATGTTTTTCTTTTGACTATGTATCATTCATTCATAGTAACGTACTTTGTGTAAGAAACACCTTTTTAAATTCATTTTGATTTTAAAACAGATGATTGTGGAGAAATATTAATTCATAGTGATCTAACCGTTGAACTATTTTTATTACATTTTCAAACGTAATTGGTTTCTGTAAATTTGTTAACCGACTAAAATAAATAATAATATTACATGTCTTTGTATTAATCTGGATTTTTATCCGGATGTTTCTATTATACATAAAAATAATAAACAATAAAGTAAATTTAATAAAAATGGATAACTATGGTAAAAATAAAACTAAAAAGGAAAACGAGAAAAAAATCATTTCTATCAAAATTTATTTTGTTCTAATTTCTCTTTTTCCTTTTGTATTCAACCTTTCCTATTTGTAAATTATATCCTCTTATTTTATTTTATTTTATTATATTTATAACTACTATTCAGATTTTTAAAATATTTTAATATTTATAACTATTTATTATATATCAAACACATTTCAAAAGTAAGTATATTTTAATACAATGAATAACTCTTTGATAAATTCTTATAGATTTTAAAAAACAATTGTTGAAAAAATATATAACTAGCATACACAACTCATAGCAATTTAATTCAACCCAATGATTTTAGAAATAAAATCATAAATATATTCTGAAACATATCTCTCTGTTGTAATAAAAAAAAGTAAGTAAAAACGGACATTTATTTACTTAGCAAATCAAAGACAAATTCAGCTTTTATATCCCAAACCTAACTCCGAACCACCAAAAAAACACGTTTTAGTTCCAGACCACAATGGCTATATAAACAACATTCACCATCTCCAATTCTATTCACCTATAGAGAAAACAAAAACAAATAAGAGATAAACTCAAACACCAAAAAAGAAGAAGCAAGAGTTATTTTGTTGTTTGAACAAAAGGTCCAATAAAAATGGGAGTCATAGTTCCAGTTCTGACATTTGTTTTCATATTGTTCACGACAGTGAGCCATGGTGCTTCCAGTCCGAGGATGATTCTGGTCGGTGGATTTGTAGGGTCATGGAAGGTTCCAGATTCTCCCAACAACACTCTTGATCATTGGGCTGAAAACAATCGTTTCAAAGTCGGCGACGTCCTCGGTACTATTCTCTTCATTTCTCATAGTCTGTGAAATATATTACCTATTTGGCAAGATTATTATTGGAAGAAAATGTTAGATCAAATGATTTATTATTGTTATATTATATATTATAATATGGTTTTATGTTGATACATCTTATTGCATGTGTAATAGTATGGAAGTACGACAATAAAGTGGATTCGGTGTTAGAAGTGACAAAGGAAGATTACGAAAGCTGTAACACAACAAAGCCCTTGAAGGAACATAAAGATGGAGACACAAAGGTTAAGCTTGACAAATCAGGTCCTTACTTCTTCATAAGTGGTGCTCCTGGTAACTGTGCTAAAGGTGAAAAGATTACTCTTGTTGTTTTGTCTGAACGCAAATCTGACGCTGGTGGTAGTCCTAAGGTGTCTCCTGTTGATCCTCCGGCTCCAACTCCAACTTCAGCTCCTGCTGCACCTCATCATAACGCTGCTGTTGGTTTGACGGTTTCTGGCGGTTTCTGGATTGCGGTTGTGACTGGTTTGGCTATGGCTATGGCTTAGAGGGGTCGACCGAGAGAATGTAGTTTCTCTTGAGTTTACTTTTTAGCAATATTTAGTTTTTATTTTCCAGATTGTTAAAATGTTAGATTTCATCATAAAAGATCTCTCTTTCTGTTTTGTATTTTGTGTTTAATTTGGGATATTCACTCTCAAAGTTCTAATCTATAGTTTGTTCTTGCATGCGATCTCAATCTAACATTTTAAGACCTCAACCACGAATCTAATTTTTTTTTAATATATCCATTATGAAAACGAGATTTCAACTTTTTGTGTGTGTTTTTTAAAACGATCTCCTCTAATTATCATTCCTAATTAATAGATTTTTTTGGTCAACTCCTAATTAATACTAGTTAAAATAATTAATATACCTGTTTTACATAGAAAATTTATGTCACCGTTTCTGGCGCAAGTTGAATCACGCATTTACTTTTATACCGTTTTCTTGAAAGAGAGTAAATTCTAAGAATTGTACATACTAAAGTATAAAGTTTATAATTAATTATATTTAAGAGATTTTTCTTTTGTTTTTCAAAATTTAAAATTTGTTATAAATGTCTCTAATATAACATAGTAAAAAACGATGAATGGCTTTAAGTATGATCTATTACACTAAGCGTATAAAAAAATTCCAAGCAAACAATTGTTGAAATTTGTTGTTTGTTTTCTTGATAATGGTTGTGTACTCTAAAAATATAATTATTTCGTCGATAAGATAATAATAGCCCAATTACTAACTAATACATACAATGAAAACGACTAATGGGCCATTTGTTCAATGACTTCAAAAGGCCTTGTAGTTTGCTGGCTTCACCTATAAACGGCATGCCGTCTATATCACAAACAAGAAAATGCAATCCGCTGCTTTTTTAGTATGAAACGACACACAGTTGATGTATAAAAAGTGAAAACAGTAGAGCAACGAACCCTGAGATAAGCTTGAAAGGTGACAGATATACATGAGCAAATCTCACGCATGTTTTTCCTCGAGATTTCGCCATGGATGTCGCTTCTGCTCGGAGCATCTCTTCACATCCTCCATGTATGGTTCTATATCAATTTTTTTAGCTTACCGTTGGATATAATAACTTCTATTTTCTACGGGATAACTGTGATTCTTAATTATGTTCTCAGATTATGGACGACCGATTTGTAGTTCATCACAGTCATCGTTGATTCGGGTAAATTTTCCGTTGTTAACTATCCTTTTTGTTTGTTTTGGATTATACTCTTTGATGGTTGTTTCGTCTTTAGTTTCTTAGAAAATGATGGAAAGTGAAAGGTAATCTGCAAGGGAAGCTTGATTAGGATTTTACCTTGGTGATATTTTTTCTGTTTAGTCCAGAAGATAAGTGAATTATGAAGTTTTTAGTGTTCTTTCAGTGTCAAATTTGAACAAAATGAATCTGCTTTCTCTTGAAATTTTGGTGTGGATTTGGATTATTAACATTAGTTGACAATAAAATTTTCAAAACATGAAGCTCTTTCTCTGTCTCCAAATTGTTCTTATTTTATGAAATTATTGAAGATGCAGATTTCCAGGGATAAAGTATGTGGCATTGGTCGTATTTCGAATGGTATGCCGAGCTCTAGGACTGTCCTTCATGGTAAAGCAATCAAATTAGTCTGACAAAATGCCGAATTGACCTTTTGATTATGCATTCTCTTCATTTGAAAAGTATAGTCTGTATGATCTCTTGATGTGATTCTGTTGCTGATATCTTTTCAATTACTCTTTGTTAAATATAAAATAGATACTTGTAGATTCTATTTACTACACAGTCATTTAGGTTTTGAGATCTTATTGAGTTACTTATCCATTTGCTTTCCATGTTTTTTCATTAGCTATTCCAAGTGGACAATCTATGGGCGAAACAAGACGTACTGCTGGCATTCAATGGTGTAACCGCTCTTTAAGAGGGAATCCTTACAGTTTCCTTGATAAGAAATCACATGGATTAAGTGAACTGGCAAGAATTATCACTGTGAAATCAGATTCTTCAGGAGCTGCAACCCCTGAATCTTTATATCCGGAACCAGGTTTTTTTCTTTTTCCTTGACTAAACCTCTGTGAACGAATTTGATCTGTTTTGCTAGATTACAGATTACAACCTCTCGTTCTTTTAATTTTGTTTCTATGTTTCTGTCTCTATACACAATCCTTTCTTTTTCTTTCCACTTTGAAGTGCAGAGATTAAGTTGAGCTCAAGACTCAGAGGGATATGCTTTTGTGTTGTTGCTGCCATTTCGTCTATTTTTCTCATTGTCCTGATGATAATTGGGCATCCATTTGTCCTTCTCTTCGATCCCTATAGAAGAAAATTCCATCACTTCATTGCTAAACTTTGGGCTTCCATAAGCATTTATCCGTTTTACAAAATCAACTTCGAGGGTTTGGAGAATCTGCCATCATCAGACACTCCTGCTGTATATGTTTCAAACCACCAAAGTTTCCTGGATATCTACACACTTCTCAGTCTTGGAAAAAGCTTCAAGTTCATCAGCAAGACAGGGATATTCGTAATTCCTATTATCGGTTGGGCTATGTTCATGATGGGTGTTGTTCCCTTGAAGCGGATGGACCCAAAAAGCCAACTAGTATGTTACTCCCACACCTTATAAGTTTTTGATTTCACACGCTTGTCAAGTGTTTTTCAAGCAGGTGGAGACTCTTTTAACTCCTCTGCAATTGGTAGGATTGCTTAAAACGCTGCATTGAACTCGTAAAGAAGGGAACATCTGTCTTTTTCTTCCCAGAAGGAACACGGAGTAAGGATGGTCGGTTAGGTCCTTTCAAGGTAAACACAATCTCATGATTCGTGATCATGTTTTGGTATGTGTGTTAGCACGGAATAACATAAGATGCTTCTGATATTACAGAAAGGCGCATTTACTGTGGCTGCTAAGACCGGAGCCCCAGTAGTTCCAATAACGCTGATGGGAACCGGCAAAATCATGCCAACAGGTAGTGAAGGTATACTGAACCATGGGAATGTCAAAGTTATCATTCATAAGCCGATACATGGAAGCAAAGCGGATGTTCTTTGCAACGAGGCCAGAAACAAGATTGCAGAACATATGGATCTCTTAAGCTGATATCAGACGTTGTATTTTTGCAGCGTCATTGTTCATTTTTACATGTGAAAGAACAAAATAGTTGAGATTTTTCATAAAATTCAGATGGTCCCTTAAAGAGATTTTTTTTTAAAATGTCAGTTTTTGGTATAGGTAAGACGCAGAATTGATATTAGGGCCCTTGATGTTATAGTCCATATTACCATGTATTCGGTGTCTCGTGTCTGACATGTATGTATAGATATTATATATAATTAAGGTTGAGGAAAATGAGTGAAAGACGTGGCCACAGAAAGATCGGGTGGATCCCACTCGACCCGACCCGGACGGCAAGGAGACAACTTTCAGTTTCTTTCTTCTTATATCAGTTTCTTTCATGTTTGAAACGACTTCGTCTCCTCCCACCATTCTTCACTTTCTTCTTCTTCTTCATCGTGTTCTTGTCTCCGCCTGTTTCCGTCTCGTAACTTCTTCTTCCTCTTTCTTCTTCTTCTTCTTTCGTATCATCATTACATTCTCTTCCAACTTGATCTTGATTTCAATTGCTAATTTTGGTTGACAGTTTTTCTCTTGCGCCAGTTTTAATGCTGAAACTCTCTCCTTTGAAGCATTCTGTTTTTTTTTTAGTTTGTAGCCACCCTTGTTGTAGATGTTTTGATTTGGGGGGAAAATGTGTCTCCTTTGAAGTTCTTTCCGTCAACGTATGATTCCTAAGTCAACGACAATGGATGAATATTCTTAATCCTTTAACATGAAATGATTCTAAGAAAATTCTGTAAGCAATCATATTTGGCGGTTAAGTTGTTTCTGTGTGTTTGTTTATTGAACATTTGGATTTGGTGCTTTATATGATTTTGATCCATGAATTTGAACTTTAGTCTTTTGTCTGAAAATACAGGTTGTGTGTGATTAATGAGTTGAGTCACAAGGAAAAAGCATGTTCGATTGTGGCAAAAAAGCAGTGAAATCACAAGTAATCAGTGGCCAACGCGAGAAGTTTGTTAGGTAATTATCTATAAAGCATTCTCATTATTGTCAATGGTTTGATCAAAGTTTTGGTCTTGTCCGAGTTGACCAATTTCAGTAACATCGAATATGATCATAAGATTTCTTAAAGTAGATTCAGTCATTCAGAAGTTGTTTACCAAAAGGCAGTTTCAACAAAGGATTTTCTTTAGTTTATTTTGTTCTTGACAGGTTGGATAGTATGGATTCGAGGTACTCGCAGACATCTGATGCAGGTCTAAACAGATGCACACTCAATCTACAAGGACCAACTCGTTCTGCTCAGGGCAACAATGCATCCTCTGGTTCCTTTAAGAAAGGTTTTAGAAAAGGTTCCAAAGGTCTTTGGTCGATAGGAAGATCAATTGGTTTAGGGGTCTCACGTGCAGTTTTTCCAGAAGATCTTAAAGTATCAGAAAAGAAGATACTCGATCCACAAGACAAGTTTCTTTTGCTCTGCAACAAACTCTTTGTTACTTCATGCATTCTCGCTGTGTCTGTGGATCCCCTCTTCTTGTATCTTCCATTTGTCAATGATGATGAGAATTGTATCGGCATAGACAGGAAATTGGCTATCACAGTAACAACCCTGCGGACAGTAATCGATGCATTTTACCTTTTTCACATGGTTCTCCAGTTTAGAACAGCTTTTGTTGCCCCTTCTTCTCGTGTTTTTGGGCGTGGTGAACTTGTTATCGACCCTCCGCAGATAGCAAAACGCTATTTGCAGCAGTATTTCATCGTTGATTTCCTTTCCGTGCTTCCACTTCCGCAGGTTATAACAGAATCCTGTCCCAAAGTTCTCTCTTTTTCCATTGTTTTTTGCTCTCAAATTTTAATGACTAGTTTATGTTTGTATCTTTTCAGATTGTAGTTTGGAGATTTCTTTACAGCTCTGGAGGTGCAAGTGTGCTGGCAACAAAGCAAGCTCTGCGATTTATCATTTTAATCCAATATATTCCAAGATTTGTGCGGATATATCCGTTGAGCTCAGAGCTGAAAAGAACAGCTGGTGTTTTTGCTGAAACTGCTTGGGCTGGTGCAGCTTATTACTTGCTACTCTACATGCTCGCAAGTCATGTCAGTGTACTTACTATTTTCTTTTTTTACCTTTTCCTGTTATAAAAAAAAAAATCTATTCACAACTCTCTATTATTGGACTTATTCTTCAGATTGTTGGGGCTTTATGGTACTTACTTGCTTTAGAACGCAATAATGCATGCTGGAGTGGGGTTTGCCGTAATAATAGCCAGAACTGTAGAAGAAACTTCCTGTATTGTGGTAATGAAGATGAGGATGGTTATGCAGCTTGGTCTACCATCAAAGCTTCTGTTCTTCAGGCCAATTGCCCGGTTAATGTGACCGGTGATGATGATCCTCCTTTTGATTTTGGAATCTACTTAAGAGCCCTGTCCTCTGGCATTGTCTCATCTAATAGTTTTGTCTCTAAGTACTTCTTCTGTTTATGGTGGGGACTTCAGAATCTCAGGTACATAATTGTAAAAGAATCTGTCTTCTATAGTCTTTATGAAACGTCTCTGTTGCATTAGTAACCTCGTTGATATCAAATGCAGCACTCTTGGTCAAGGGCTTCAAACCAGCACATACCCTGGAGAGGTTATATTCTCCATAGCACTTGCTATTGCTGGACTTCTTCTCTTTGCTCTTCTCATTGGAAACATGCAGACTTATCTTCAATCCCTTACTATCCGTCTTGAAGAAATGAGAGTGAAAAGGCGTGATTCAGAACAGTGGATGCATCATCGAATGCTTCCACCAGACCTGCGTGAACGGGTCAGACGATATGACCAGTACAAATGGTTGGAGACACGTGGAGTTGATGAAGAGAATTTGGTTCAGAACCTCCCAAAGGATCTCAGAAGAGATATTAAACGTCATCTTTGTTTGGCTTTGGTTCGGAGGGTAAGTAGAATCTTATCTTAAAAGCCTTTTCCTCATCTTGACTCATAAACTAAACCATCTTGTTCCTTTCTTTTCTTATGAAAAGGTTCCATTGTTTGAGAATATGGATGAGAGGCTGCTTGATGCAATCTGTGAGCGGTTGAAGCCGTGTCTGTACACAGAGAAATCTTATTTGGTCCGGGAAGGAGACCCCGTTAATGAGATGCTCTTCATTATCCGTGGTCGGCTCGAGAGTGTGACTACTGATGGCGGGAGAAGCGGTTTCTTCAACCGCAGTTTGCTTAAAGAAGGAGATTTCTGCGGGGAAGAGCTTTTGACATGGGCACTTGATCCCAAATCCGGTTCCAACCTACCATCCTCCACTAGAACCGCAAAGGCTGTAACCGAAGTAGAGGCTTTCGCTTTGATAGCTGATGAGCTTAAATTCGTGGCTAGCCAGTTCAGGAGACTACACAGCAGGCAAGTTCAACACACATTCAGATTCTACTCTCAACAATGGAGAACTTGGGCTGCTATTTTTATACAAGCTGCGTGGCGTCGATACATGAAGAAGAAGAAACTTGAGCAATTGAGGAAAGAAGAAGAAGAGGAAGAAGAAGGAGAAGGATCCGTTACTAGCATCAGAGCAACGTTCCTGGCGTCAAAGTTTGCTGCAAATGCACTTCGAAAAATTCAGAAGAAGCGTGTTGCTGAAATGTCTACGAAAGAACTTGTGAAATATCAGAAGCCTTCAGAGCCTGATTTCTCTGCTGATGATCCTTGTTGACCAAATTTACATAGTACAAATGTCTATGAAAGTTTATAAGTTATGTTACACAGATTGAAATTTGTTGTTTGATTTGTATTGCAACATTAAGAAAAGAAAAGGTAATAATATAAATAGTTATTTGTGATTATGACTGTTTTATGTGTTTCTTTCTGTTTGCTGAATAGAAAATATGAAGGAAATTACAGGATCATCGAGAGATGACATAGTTTGATAGAGCAAACTAAACATGCTCGGATCGACCTTTCAGGAAGTTCTTGCAGAGCTTCTGCCACAGAATCCTGTCTGGTTGTGCAGTCTCCATCGTACTCTTCGCCTTATCCGCAAACTCTTGCTGTAAAAACCCAAGAAAAAAGATTGATGGCGTTGCGATACTTGATTAAGTAAAACAACATTGAAGATGTGAACAATCTTAAATGTCTGTCTAGCAAAATAGAGATAACTGAGAACAAGAACAAACCTCCATCAGTTTCATATTAAGGACGCGGTCGACAATCTCAAACAAAATTTCTTTGTTATACTCAGGATGCCCTTGGATACAGAGAAAGTGGTCTTCAATTGAAAACATCTCGACCTGGCATACCTCAGAAGAGGCAAGAACTGTAGCAGACTCAGGGAGCTCCAAGACTTCATCCTGATGGCATTTTATAATGGCTAAAGATGCTGGGACCTCGTCTCCAAAGTAACTGCGTAGTTTTGCATTGTCTTTCGCTATGGTTATGCTTCTAAGTCCCATGTCTGAGCCTAGACGAGCCCTTCCTATTTTCCCACCTTTGACTCTAGTAATTATCTGGTCAAAAGAACATAGAGAATTTCAGAACAAAGAACCATTCATCAAGAAACACTCTTTGGATCAACAAACCCCCCCCACCCCCCCATTATATGAGTTTGCAGCAAGCAACATTTCAAGAAAAATTCTCTTTATGCCAATGTTCAAGAAGATAATTTTACAATTTCACATATAACATAACCAGTAAATGATTCAACAATGTCCAAGCTTTTGACTCTATTTGAGATACTAAGAGTACAGATAAATAATGGAGGGTTTCCATTTCAGCCGATCGAACCAATATCCAGAGAAAGCAATTCAATAATTAGATAACAAAGTCTGGGTTTTGACTTGTGTATTCTCACCAGATGATCCCTGATACAGAACTCTACTATTTTGACCCTTAAATCAATTAAATGAGCTAAATTTAAGATTTATCTGAGAAATGTAATGTCATATTCAGCTTATCATCGACCCCAAAAATATACATTCTAAACCCTAAGAATCAGTAACCGATCAGATGCAAATCAGAAATTGAAAAATATTGCCAACACAAAAAAATTAAAGAAGCAAAATTCAGTCGAAAGAACCTGGTGGCCGAAACAGATGCCGAGAACCTTCTTCTTCATCTCATCGAGTTTCTGACAAACGGAACAAAGCTTGACAATCCAATCAGCGTCTCCGAAAGCATCATGTGGACTACCACTGATAACGAAACCGTCATAGTTCTCAAGATCTTTCTCGTCGGGAAATTCGCCGTCGATGACTCGAAATAGATCCCATTGCTCACCTTCATCGGCGAAAGTCGAAACGAAGACATTGAAGTAACCACCGTAAGTCTTCTTGACGAACTCAGAATCGCACGTCGATAAAAACAGAGCAAACCTCTTCTTCAGCTCCACCATCTTTTTCTTCTCAGAGATCAGGGATGCAGAAGAAAGAGGTATAGTGAGAGAGATAGTGAAAGAGATTCGAGAAATGAAGTAAATGTACTTAAAGACGTTGGAGAACACGATCAAACACGCAAAGTGAGTTTTTTTTTTTTTTTGTTATTAAAAGAAAAAGAAAGTCAAATACAGTTCGTTGGAGAATCCCAGACGGAGATTCGAGAAAACGTGATTGTTGATTAAATTAATTAATTATAAGTCAAATTTGTTACATCGCGTACTTATCCCACATCGCTAATAAAATACACACACAAAGTAGCGGATATTTAAGAGTCTCGCCAAGAGAACTAAACAAAGTCTCTTGCAAGACATGTCCAAACGCTGCGTGTCTGGTTCCTTTAGCTTTCTCAACATATTCCCCCTACTAACTTTTATTTTTAAAAGTAATAATTATTTAATTATTTCATATGTCATAAACAATGGACTTTAACTATAAAAAAAATAAGCTTTCTCTCTCGCTTCACTTACAGTAAACCCTAAGCGCCGCTGTTAAATTTTTGCTCCCGAGAAGCGACGGGAAGTTCTTTCAGCTCTGATTTTGTCGTCTTCTCCTCATAGATATTTCGATATGTTGTTTTATGTAGTCTAGCCGGTGAGTGATGAACGGTGGCTCCGAAAGCACCGACACCACTCACCCCTTTGGTTTCCTTTTGTTGGTGTCTCTGAAAGCTAAGGTCTTGGCAACGGCGTTCGAAAGTGAGAGCTTTTCCGACATGGTTCTCTGACTTGGTTTCTCTTTCCGGCGTTTCTCTCTGTGTCAATGGTGTTTTGACTGTGAAGCGGCGGAGGTGATCTTGCGGGTGAAGCGGGGTTTCAAAAGTTTATCTTTGGCTAAGTTTCGTCCGAGTTTTCCGACGCCTCTCCGGTCAACGCCGCCGCCGATGGTGCCGTCTAGGGTTGGTCCTCGTCGTGAGCCATGGTTTGGTTATTTCTCTCCCTTTTGTTTCCGGTTGAGGCTTTGGTTTATAGGGTTTGGCGGCTGGCTTTTTGTGTTTAACATTTGGTCTTGTCTTGGTTGGTTCTAGGTTAGATATTTTTGGTCTAGACTCTTTTCTTATTATCTTGATTGATCGTTTATCTTTCCTCTCCAAGTTCGATCGGTGACTATGCTTTTTTGGGTCCGGTTCCTCCGTGTAAAGGTTTGGTTCGTTCCTTGTCCGTACTCTCAAGACCCGATCGAGGTCTAGTCTTTTCATGTGCTCTAGAGAGGCGTATCTCGGTCAATTGTGCTTCGACCTAGCCACTTCCAGAAGAATTGTGTGATCCATTCTTTCTGGTCTAGAAGCTTTTTCTTCATCTGTGAGGTACACTCATTCGCCATGGGAAGTTTCGCTGTCAATTTGGGCTTTGTATAGTCATTGGTGGCTTAAGATTTCCGGTTGCAGGATAACTTGTTTTTGAGTCTATGTCCTTAAGTGTCTTAGCTTAATCTTTCCAAGTTTGTTTTAGCGGGCTTTGTCTTTGGGGATATTTTCATTTTCCGTCGGCTTATGTATTCAAACGTTGCTACTCTATTCCGGTTATTAATCTATGAATCATTCAGTGAAAAAAAAAACAATGGACTTTAAGTGGTGTACTATGACAATACTTTCCCATAGGTTGGGACATTAGACTAACAAAGTTAAATCAAAAGTCAAATTTAATAAGGCATTAGGAAAACAATTGTTAAACACATGCAATTGGTTTTGATGCTAGTTGATCTTTTAGTGATTTACGGTCGCCAGTAGGATTCTCTAGTATAATTGATTTTCATTTTTCAACACGAGTGTGTACCTCTCGAACTGCTTCAGTCTGGAGTTTGGTGATACATTGTTGCACACTTTTCTTGTACTCTTGCAGCCTTTTGAGCTTATCTTCAAGGGACATCATCACCTAGAAATCAAAAAGAAAGTTCACTCAACACAATACCCAAAAATTTATGCATAAACACCCAAACACCATAAAAGAGGAGGGAGGAATCTTATATACCTTATGCTTCGCAGCTAATTCCTCTTTTTATTTGTCAAGCTCTTCCCGAGGGAATCCTGAAGCTTATCAGCTGCAACTCTAGATTCCTTAATTGCATCTTAGTAATCAAAACCAATTAAGAGAAACCGTGTAGTTAAAAACGTAGGAGAACACGATCAAGCACGCCAAGTGAGTTTTTTTTTTTGTTATTAAAAAAATAAAAAAGTCAAATACAGTACGTTGGAGAATCCCACACGGATTCGAGAAAACGTGATAATGGTAAAATTAATTAATTATAAGTCAAATTTAACAGAGCATAAAAAAAACAAAGTCATACAACACATGCAATTGGACCACAGAGAATTTAATTTTGTCTTAAACCAAACTAAACCAACCAAACCGGAATTCTACTTTTAGTTAAGTCATAAATAATAAGATTGATAACAAGAAGATAGACGTTTGAAGGAACCTTGATGTATTGGATCTTGTGGATACGATCAAATGATCTCGAAGAGAATCTTCGGGATGACCTTGAATGCAGAACACGTGATCTCTTCCACAGAGAATATATCCACGTCGCACTTGTCGGAGAATCCAATGACTTTGGCCGACTCTGGAGGTTCAAGTACTTCGTCTTGGTGGCATTCTACTTTGTATTAGTAGGTGTTGAACAAGTTGTTGAATCAACTAAATTCAATTGAATTTGATATAAACTTTTTGCTAAATTTCTGTGAATTTGAGATATTTTTAAGTAACATGCAATGATCGTTTTAATAACATCGATTTTTTTTTATTCATTTATATCATGGAAATGTCACACAGAGATTAATAGGTTATACATTGAATAAAGCGAAATAATAATAGATCCCATAAAAATATTCCAATAAAACAAGAGAGCCACATAGATAATTTTATAGAGTAAAAGTATTTAGTTAGTGGGAACTCTGCCTTTAAGGAAGTTCTTGCAAATCGTCTCCCAAAGCTTCCTGTCTGCTCCTCTATGCTCCATTGATGCCTTTGCCGCATCCGCAAATTCTTGCTGCATACATTTATTCATTCCCAATTGATTACAAATATTCTATCATATATTCGATTCTATAAACAATTATGTCCACATGTTGTGGTCTCACTAAGTGCTTCTATGAGGTGTACTAAATTGAGAAAAAGATAGATAATAAAAACAAACCTTGATGAAGCCAAGACCAAGAACACGATCGATGATCTCGAAGAGAATCTCTTTGTTATATTCAGGATGTCCTTGAATACAGAACAAATGATCTTCAATGGAGTACATCTCCACCTCGTAGTTTTTGGAATAAGCTAGAATTGTAGCAGATTCAGGCACCTCCAACACTTCGTCTTGGTGACATTTGATGATTGCAATGGTGTCTGGAATCTCATTACCAAAATAACTTCCAGGCTTAATTGCATCCTTCACGACAGTTATGTCTCCAAGTTTAAGTTCTGGTCCCTTCCTCGCTCTCCCTACTTTTCCTCCCCTTACTCTCGCTATGATCTAAACCAATTCATTTTTTCTATTAGAAATTTCTTTTAAATGAACAATAAAATTTGATTCATAACTCAACCACTACGACAAAAAAGCAATTCCAAGAAATGTTTATAAACACAGTAAATTCAGTAATTAAAGGCAATAAATCTCTCTATGTGCATAATCTTGATATGATCAAATCTCACTCAAGATTCCATCTAAAGTGGTCAAATAAGATCCGGTGATTAAAGTTTAATTAGTAAAAAATGAAATTGAACTTTTTTTATAGAAAAGAGAAGACAAGAACCTGGTGACCAAAGCAGATACCGAGAATTTTCTTCTTCTTCTCATCGATTTTCTTGACGAGATCACAGAGCTTAAGGATCCAATCATGATTCTCAAAGGCATCATGAGAGCTTCCACTGATAACAAATCCATCGTATTTGTCAAGATCATTCTCATCGGGAAACTCGCCAGCGACGACTCTGAAAGAGTCCCAATGCTCTCCCTCGTCTCCGAATGTCGACACAAACACGTTGTGATATCCTCCGTAAGTTTTAATCACGAACTCTGAGTCCGGAGTCGCAAGAAACAAAGCATACTTCTTCTGCTCAACCATTTTTTCCGGAGAAAGAAAATTCAAAGAGACAAGATTGATAAGGAGAGAAAAGCAGAGAGCAGTGAGTAAGAAACACGTATGTAGATACGTATATATATGAGATTGGATCTGATCAACCTACCTACTGGTTTTTTATTCTCCACGTTTTATGTTTATTATTTTCGTAATATTTCAGTTTTTATATTATCTTTAATTAAAATAATTTAGAGGCTAGCAGCGGACAGGAACCGCTGTTGACCATATTGGACAGAAGGAGATTCACGTTGTTTGAATATGGGAAATTATTTGTTATATAATTATTACAATTGAATGATCACAACAACAACCAAAATTGTATTTACATGCTTTACACCATGTGATAAATAATTAGTATAGTTTCCAACTACTTAATTGTTAATTTTACATCATTCTAATATGGTTTTATATTTGTTAAAATTGATGTCTCATGTAGCAATAATATTCTCTTATTAATCACAAAAACAATATCCAAGAAAATCTTCCAAACAAAATGATTTACATCACCACAATAACTAGTTATCAACCACATGTTGACGTATCAATCTATCAAAATTATTGTAACATACTAATAATAGAAGACAGTTGATTGGTTTAACTAAGAATAAAGACAAAACGTATATGAATCAATAAATTATTGATGACTTTTATTGACTGCATGAAAAATTGTAAGTTTATGAACTTTTAACTGGACTTTGAAATTCAGTTATTTACTTAATAGAACGCTTGTAACCGGAAGAAAAAATATCAAACTCTTTCTTTTTTGGTTTAATGTTAAGATATCAAACTTTGTGGAAAGTAATTATCAACCTAACTTTTTTTTCTAGTAATCTTTGACCAAAATCATTATATTAATTAATATGTAAAAGTCGAAGTCGTAAGTCGTAAATAACGCCGGCTATTTTATCTTTATCCCGACTATGTTGTCTTCTCTTACAAGTTAAAAGTTTGACATAGATTTTATTTAATTTTATTGAGATTTTCAAAAAAGATTTTGAACCTTAGATTCATACTCGGGAAATAAAAAAGAACAGTACGCGTTGCGTGCACCGACTCTTGACAACGATTTGCTTTGTTTCCACGATAATACGTAGGAACCCAAAATCTTGGTTTCTTCTCTGTAGACTCTAGTCAATATATGTATGTGCTCCTTTTTATAGTAGAATCCTTGAAACGTTATATTTAAGGTTCGCTAAATATAGTGTATAGATATGTATTATTAATGTTGCAGAATTGACTAGTCATCTGCCGTTTCAAGAAGGGATCTCATTTATCAATTCCGACCGTTTTTTTTAATAGTTAAAACAAACTTATAACGGTGAAGTTTATATAGTCCACAAAGTCGTCCAGTTACATACATAAATATATATATTTGTCTTAGATCCCGACTCTCTGACTTGGCCATTAACGAAGGAGTGGACTTCTGACCTTTAAAAAGGGCTTTTCTACAGTTTACAAAATTTGGGTCTTTCTAGAGACAAACTTTGAAGAAATTTTATGGAATTTTCTTTAACTGCAATCTCCCATATGGGCTTTGCCGTGACACTAATTTCACTACCAAGTATTTTTGCATTTGTGAATTATTTTTGTAACAATGGACAGAAGCCTGACGTTTCCTTATACATTCTGTCTCACTCGTACCTCTTCTTCTTTTTTCTTTTGTCTTAGCTCTGTCATTTCATCTTTACAAGTCATTGCCTACGTACTTTGAACCTCATCTCCGTACACGTGTCACTCTTATGCTTTTAGATCAACCTACCAATTACTTTCAATTTCGGTTCGGTTTAATAAGGATTTCCAGACCGATTTATAGATCTACACAGACTTTTGTGTGTAGTTTATGTAGGGTTATAAAGTGAATATGAAAATGTTTTATAGGGTTTAGTGATCGTCTCGATAAACCCAAGCCTCGACTAGGGATCACATGTTTTTTGGTCAGACCATTTGAGAGCACATATCGATTTCATTATTCAATAATCTATATTAATTTGTTAATTAATTCACTGTTACAGATTGAAATAAATAAATAAAAAACTTGATTAGAAGTAACATACAATAATATGGAACACCGACAAATTTGAGTTAGAGATAGACGCATTATATCTACTAATCTAATTTCTATGTCACATGGCCTCTACCAATATTTTGAATGGTAATTTGTGTTTGTTGTTGTAGTTGCAGCGATACAAACACATTTCCCAATCATTTTCATAAATTTTGTGTTGTTTTTTTATTACAACTATGTTCATGTGACTCTTGCCACATGTTGAGTGCTAACAGCAACACTATTAAATTTAAATTGCTTAATGAATTGAAAGTTGAAGGGCACTTTATCAATATACATATATATACTAAAAAGTTATTTTACTAAACTAGAAAATTGATGAGAATGGTAATTTGTGCCCACACTTTTGAGATAGAGAGAGAAAGGTTTGCAAAGGAGGAGGCTTCTCTGAGACGAAAGGAATAAAGAAGAAAGAAAAGCTGAAAAGGAATCCATGAAAGGTGAAAAATGGAAGCAGGAGAAGCAAACATATCTCCTTATCTCCTCTTCTCATTCACACACCATTCTTCTTCTTCTTCTTCTTCCTCATCATTAGTATTCACACAAACTCACTCATCTCTCTTTCTCATGTCTTCTTTATGTCTTATCTGATTTGTTTATTCTTTTCTTGATTCTTGTTCGGTCTAGAAGAAAAGAATGGAGGGTAATGATCAGTATTGCTGCAACAACAACAATGGTGGGGGTTTCAAGAAGGGAAATTTCGTTAGAGATGAAGAAAATTCATTAGTCTTCAGTGTCGTTGATCAGATTCATTTCTTGATGTCTTTCATTTATTGAAAAAGATTAGTGTGACTGTGTTTGGGAAGTAGTGATATTGGTGGAACGGCTCAATCTCCTTTGTCACATTATCACTTTCTTTTGTTTTCTTCTCTTAATCACTTCACTTCTTTTCCCTAAATATAATTTCTTTAAAGTTATCTACTTAAAAAATGGATGAGATCGAAATATTTTCATATTTACTTGAATAATTGTATAAAATGGATAATAAATCTTCAGATTTTTTGGTTTGTCATTTTCTAAGGAATTATGACAAAATGTGTGTATAAATATGTATGTATTAATAATGTTGATATTGCATGTCTGTTTAATTATAAAGTTGATGTATTTTTTTTGACGACACAACTGAGGAAAAGTAAGAGACACAGATGAGTTGTTTCTTGATTGTACATTACAGTTTCTATCGGGAAATGTGCCTTCATAAATTTGATATCTTATTTACTCATTATTATCTTATTATGTTTATAACTCTCATATATCTCTATGCTTGATTATCAGAATTTCTAGCTAATTTTATTTTTAACAATTTTAAAAGGATTTAACTACAATTAGTAAATACTAAGATTATTGGTAAAATGTTATTGGGAAATGTGGGGTATTTTGAATTTCCTTTCTCTTGTGATCTCGATGAACGAAACAAAATGTCTCCATCATCGCATATGCATGCACACATGGGTCTTCGTGTTCCATATACAGATATGTAATGTATATTGAACAACAAATAGCCATTTTTAAGTGGGCTCAAAGTTATGGGCCCTTATTCAGCGGCTTATAAGTTTTAGATTTGAGAGGGGAAACAAGTATTGATGATATTTGCCATTGAACCTTTGGCCCATGTTTGGCTTTCGATATAGCATTGGTCTTCTACTAGTTTGCAGAAGAATAAACTCACTGTCTCCGATGAAGATTTTCTCTATCTCAAATCCAAAACACGTTATTTTGATATTGTGTTTTTTTCTGTTAAAGCATTATTTTGATATAGTTAATCATATTGTTGGTAAAATACATCAATTTTTCACTATATATATACTTTATAAATGTTATAATTAGTGACTTCAAACTCCACTAATTATATATATGATTGATGACTCAGGCTCCATTGCTAGGATGCATCCAACACTGTTCTGATACACAATGAACTTGTCACAAAACATATATATTATTGGTCCTCATTCATACCCAAAAAAAACAAACAAGTAACCATAATTACAAAAGATTTCAGTGGAATAAAGGATATATATAATATATAAAATATTTATACATATCAGAATATGGTCCCGAGGGTAAAAAGATGTAACAAACATATTACAAAGAAAGCACAGAGAGATGAAATAATCCTCTTTTGTTTTTTTACGTGGTGCAAATTATTGAGAAGATGATTCTACTTTGACAGTCTTTTCATGAAAATTCCATTTATTTTGGTAAGTGTACAATATGCTTAAAGTTTAGAAACTTGTATATAAGAGCATAACTGAAACAGAGAGCATAATAATATTGATCTACAACTGGATTTGTCCCATCATCCAATCTTCTCCACTTTAGTGAAAGACACATATATAGTTTCATTATTATTGATTTTTCTGTCATAATATTATATATGTGTGAAGCGAATATATATAAATACGAAACAAGTACAAAGATGCATGCATGTTGTAAATTGAAGCATCGATAATATGTGACAGAACAAAACAAAGTAAATGGTTTCATATCATCTTGTTGCTTACCTCATCTTGCTCTTCCAAGTTCGGACATTTTTGGCCATCTCTCTTCTTCACCTTTGTGTTTCATATTTTGTTATTATTTATCAAAACTTTTATTTTTTATATTAACGAGAGTATGAGTGCAACGTTACGCACGATGCAAGTGGGCAAAATGCATGATTGATTATTTATTAGTTGTACATTTAACAGAAAAACTTTACTATCATTTTTTTTACCGAAAACTTTATATATATACAAATTCGAAACGAGGGGGTCATGACTGTTCTTGCAGTAAAGTAAGAAGTGATTGAAAGGAAAAAAAGCAATAAAATAAGAAAAAGACAAAGGTGTAATTATTAGAGTGTTCGATTAAATTAATACGAAAGTAAAAAATAGAGGGACAAAAAAAGAAAAAAGAGAAAGTATAGGGACTTATGATAAATAAAGTAACATGAGAGACCTAATCAGGCAAGTGTAGGATTCTCCAATATAAGGCTTTTCTTACCTGTTATTGCCCATTTCTCTTCGTATATTTCATGTTTATGCGTTTTGACATTTTCATATAATATATTCTATTTATATATGCGAATCATTAAATATCATTAATCTTTTAAGTTTCAAATTTAGGTGGGGAGATACCAAATTTCTAATTTCATCTTCTGGTTAAAAAAATGTTTCATTAAGATTGAAGAAATATTGGAAAAAGACAAAAAGATGTAAGGAAGAAGTGTGCATTTTAGCGTGCATCAGTTCTCTAGCCTCTTACTTTGTTAGTCCGTAGTCCTACGGTTTTTGTAAAATCAGAAAAATTGCTACAGGAAATTAGCATTAAGAGAAAGAGGAGACTGGAGTAGACCAGCATCCACCATCCACCATCCCGGTCCGGGTCCGACAATCCGTATCAGCTTCCCCTGATTCTCTCTCTCTCTCTTCCTCATTTAAACGTCTCATGTCAAACCTCACTTACCAACAAACAAACTCATCTCCTCTGAGAGAGACTATCTAAGAAGAAGAAAGAGTTTCTTTGATAGACCCGAGATTTCTTTTCAAATAAACAAAGCAGAGATTTTGCCTCTTTCTTTTTTCGTTTGCTTTTGCTTTCTCTTCTTTTTCTATGTGTGTTTGTGGGCACAAACCCAATAATAAAGTTATGTTGTCTCCCTTCTCTTCTGAATTATTGTTATTGTTTACTTCTCGTTACTAAAGCTAAAGCTTCCATGGTTGTAACCAAGAACACCATGATGATTCAACTTCATCTCTTCTTCTTCTTCTTTCTCTGTTTTTCTACTCTTACTCTCTCTTCGGAGCCCAGGAACCCTGAAGGTTACAAACATTACAACAACAATTGCTTTACTTTTTATTCTTCCTGTTCAAAGATTGGATCTTTTTTGAACTAGAGAACCTAAAAATCCAATTTTTGAGGTTCTTACGAATTCTGATTTCTGCGTTTCTTACAGTGGAGGCGTTGATTGATATAAAGAACAGTTTGCATGATCCTCATGGAGCTTTGAATAACTGGGACGAATTCTCTGTTGATCCTTGTAGCTGGGCTATGATCACTTGCTCTCCCGACAACCTCGTCATTGGACTGTGAGCGTCTTTTTCTTGTTTTTTTTCCCTTCGATTTTGTTTTGTACTTCTAGAGTTCATTAATGGCGACAATTCTCTCTCTCTTTCTTTTTCTCCAATGGTAGAGGAGCGCCGAGCCAGACTCTCTCAGGAGGTTTATCTGCGTCAATCGGAAATCTCACAAACCTCCGACAAGTGTAAGATAACGACATCCTCGGATCTTCCGTCTTATTTTTTCTATAAAACTATATTTTGAATTCGATTTTTTAATAGGTTATTGCAAAATAACAACATCTCTGGGAAAATCCCACCGGAGCTCGGTGTACTTCCCAAGTTACAAACTTTGGATCTCTCCAATAACAAATTCTCCGGAGAAATCCCTGTTTCTGTTGCAGAGCTAAGCAGCCTCCAATATCTGTGAGCTTAGCTTCTTCTCTGTTCTTTAATCTTGTTTACCATGTAATGATGGATATATTGTTTTCATTCAGTTCATTAATCATATTACCTCGTACAAATTGAATTACAATAGGAGACTCAACAACAACTCATTCTCTGGGCCCTTTCCTGCTTCTTTGTCTCAAATTCCTCATCTCTCCTTCTTGTGAGTATACAGATTTGTCCTTTTACCTTCTGAAGAATTGTTTGGTTTTTGTCTGTATTAATAATTTATTTTTTATTTTTTTGTAAAAAAATTCAGGGACTTGGCTTACAACAATCTCAGTGGCCCTGTTCCTAAATTCCCAGCTAGGACTTTCAAGTAAAAAAAACCTTTTGCTATGTGTTCTAAAATTTGAAGTGATTTCACAAATTCTTGTATTTAAGTGACTAAGTCTTGCTTCTGCTTTGCTGTTGGATGTAGTGTTGCTGGGAATCCTTTAATTTGTAGAACCAGCCCACCTGAGATTTGTTCTGGATCAATCAATGCTAGTCCTCTTTCTGTTTCTTTGAGCTCTTCATCCGGTAAAACTTGTCGTTCTTGCATTGTTTGTTTCTTACATTAACCTGTTGTAATGATCCTTTCATTAATCATTTTGGTTATTTGAGTGTGTAGGACACAGGTCTAATAGATTGGCGATAGCGCTCGGCTTAAGCCTTGGCTTTGTTGTTATATTAGTCCTTGCTTTGGGGTCCTTTTGGTGGTACCGCAAGAAACAAAGAAGGCTACTGATCCTTAACTTAAACGGTCCGTCAATTTGAGATTTGTGCTTTATACCATCTTTATTAAAGAAGATGTGTTAATTTTAAGTTTTGCTTTTAGCAGACAAACAAGAGGAAGGGCTTCAAGGACTTGGGAATCTTAGAAGCTTTACATTCAGAGAACTCCATGTATCTACAGATGGTTTCAGTTCCAAGAACATTCTCGGAGCTGGAGGATTCGGTAATGTATACAGAGGAAAGCTAGGAGATGGGACAATGGTGGCAGTGAAACGGTTGAAAGATATAAATGGAACCTCAGGGAATTCACAGTTTCGTACTGAGCTAGAAATGATTAGCTTAGCTGTTCATAGGAATCTGCTTCGACTAATTGGTTATTGCGCAACTTCTGGTGAAAGGCTTCTTGTTTACCCTTACATGTCTAATGGAAGCGTCGCCTCTAAGCTTAAATGTAAGTATAAGTCTGAAATTGGCGGTCCAAATCTTGTTTTCAGTGACTTTCAACAATTTTGTTCACTGTTGTAGCTAAACCAGCTTTGGACTGGAACATGAGAAAGAGGATAGCAATTGGTGCAGCCCGAGGTTTGTTGTATCTACACGAGCAATGTGATCCCAAGATCATTCACAGAGATGTGAAGGCAGCTAATATTCTCTTGGATGAGTACTTTGAAGCTGTTGTTGGTGACTTTGGACTCGCAAAGCTGCTTAATCACGCTGATTCTCATGTAACAACGGCGGTTCGTGGCACAGTTGGTCACATTGCACCTGAATATCTCTCCACGGGTCAGTCTTCTGAGAAAACCGATGTGTTTGGGTTTGGTATACTCTTGCTAGAACTCATAACCGGAATGAGAGCTCTTGAGTTTGGTAAAAACGTTAGCCAGAAAGGGGCTATGCTTGAATGGGTAAGCAATGAGACTCAAGTTCATACAATTATTAGTTAGAAGATCAATCCACTTTTAACATCTTTTATCGGATGTTTTAACTCTGATTTAGGTGAGAAAACTGCATGAAGAGATGAAAGTAGAGGAACTGGTAGATAAAGAACTCGGTACTAACTATGATAAGATTGAGGTTGGAGAAATGTTGCAAGTGGCTTTACTATGCACACAATATCTTCCGGCTCATCGTCCTAAAATGTCTGAAGTGGTTTTGATGCTTGAAGGAGATGGTTTAGCCGAGAGATGGGCTGCTTCACACAATCATTCACATTTCTACCATGCCAATATCTCCTTCAAGACCACCTCTTCTCTGTCTGCTACTTCCGTCTCAAGGCTTGAAGCACATTGCAATGATCCAACTTATCAAATGTTTGGGTCTTCAGCTTTCGATGATGAAGATGATCATCAACCTTTAGATTCGTTTGCCATGGAACTATCTGGTCCAAGATAAAACAGTGAAAGAAAGAAAGAGAGAAAGATATCATTTTTCGACATACAATGGATCAAACCTAAGGAAGAAGCTCTACACTTTTATAATATAGACATATGTATATGGTGGTGAACTGATGAAACATGGCTCTGTGTGTTCGTTATGTTAATGTATATAAGAAGGTATTTTTCTTGTGAGTGTTATTTTTGGGTTTGGAAAGAAAAAAAAGGGTTATTTTGCTCCAACATTATGATGACAAGGAAGAAACTATGAGACTGATTTGTTTGACTCTTTTCTTTTGACCAGAATCTGATTTGCTCTCTTTATCTCACTCAAAAATCGGATCAACAGTAATGAGAATTTTGATTTTGTTGTTATCATAACCTGCTTTGTGGTCCTCCAAGCTTTATGTGCTGCGACTTTTGTCTAACTTTGACTCTCATGTGTCATTTTCAATATTAAGCACTATAGACCAAACAATTTACTGAGCAAGAAAAAGCGACACCGTTTTGGAAACAAAGAGAAAAAGGAGAGGAAACGACGCCGTTTAGGAACGAAGAGGAGGAGAAGAAGAAAACAGAACATATAAAAAGGAGAACAAAAAAACAGTCATTTACAATTTGGCGACATGGCGAATCAGTCCTCTTCTTCTCCAATCTATTGCGTTTCTTTTAATCAAGATAATAGGTGAGTCTTTTCTTTTTCAACCGGAAAGTGGAAAATCATTGAAGACAAAGAATTTGATTCTTCTATTAGATTTTCCAGGAAATTTGTTTGCTTTTCTTTTGTCTTCCCAGATAACGTAACACAAAAGCTGCCCTTTTGATGTTGTTGTTGGCTGCTTGATTTTTGCAGTGGTTTTGTGATAAGTTCGAAAAATTCCTTCAAGATATTCGATTCCACCACAGGCAGACTCTGCTATGAACGAGGCAAGTCTTATCATTATCATCCACTTAGATTCTCTGTTCGTTTTGGTTCTGCAATTTCAGGGTTTAAATCAAATGACCTAATTTTTGTTGTCTGTGTCCTTAAAATTGAATCTCTGTGCGTTTATAATTGATGGGTTTGAAATAAAGTTTGTTCAGATGTATCGATTTTGAAGACTAGACATCATACATTTATTAATGTTGTATATTATAGATTGGATATTGTCTGAATATTGAAACCCTGTTACTAGCTAATGTAACTGGCATAGATCTATCCAAGATTTACTCAAGCTCAACTCTTTTCTGAAACGATGGACTGAAGTTGTTTGCTTTTTATTTATTTTGTATAGCTGCTGGGGCTTTTGTTATTGTTGAGATGTTATATAGCTCAGATCTACTTGCCATTGTTGGAGCTGGAGAACAGGTTTGTGGTTGATAAACATTATTCGATAATTGGATTCTATCTTCTATGATTAAGGAAATTTTTGTATCTAGGCTTCTCTATCCCCGCGGCGTCTTTGTTTATTCAAGACCACAACGGGTTCTCCTCTTAGGGAATTGAATTTTTTAACTTCTATACTCGCAGTTCGTATGAACAAGAAAAGGTTAGTTAGTTTGTTTACCGAATTTATGATTTTTCAAATGTTTTGCTTTATTTCACATCAAATGTTGTTGTTTTTTTTCGTTTCTTCTTTTAATATTGAGTTCATGGTGCTGTGATTGATTCTTATCAGACTTGTTGTTGTGCTGCTAGAGAAAACATTTGTTTACGACTTGAATACTCTTGTAATGCTTGATACCATCGACACCGTACCAAACCCAAAAGGTAGCTCATGAAGTTTCCTTCGTTAGATTCTAACCATAACAGTTCATTGTAAATAGAAAAGCAATGTCTATCTTTGATCAGGTCTATCTGCGTTCTCACCATGTCTTGAAGGCTGCTATCTAGCTGTTCCAGCTAGTGTGACAAAAGGATCTGTTTTGGTATATAATGTCATGGATTTGCAGTCTCACAGTGAGGTTTACTAGATGCTGCACCTAATTGTGTAAAACAAATGTAATTTCTGAGTGGCATAGTAAACCCAATTATTAACTAACTCAGATTTTATTGCTTCTGTATTTTTTAAACCTGATTACAGATAGATGCACATCGCACTCCATTGGCAGCGATTGCACTCTCTTCAAATGGCATGTACATTGCTACAGCATCCGAGCAGGGAACTCTGATTCGAGTCCATCTTGTTTCGGAAGCAACTAAGGTGTTTTGTTGCTCTTTCGATAAATCACCAAGTTTGTTTTCCTACAGATTATAAATTGTTCCTTCTTCTGTCTGCAGTCATATAGTTTCAGGAGAGGAACTTACGCATCTACAATATATTCACTGTCTTTTGGACCATCGACACAGCTTCCAGATATATTGATTGCAACGAGTTCTTCAGGCTCCATTCATGCCTTCTCTTTGAGTTTGGCCATAAACCAAAGGTAAGGATTAAGAATCACACTTATTTCCCTAACACATTAGTGAGAGCCCTAACAGTTTGCAAAGTCCACTCAGGAGCAAAAGATCTACTAGCTTTCTTGGATCGGTTCTTCCAGACAGCGTGAGTGATGCACTAGATCCAGCTCATCATCACGTGCTTCAAAATGCCGTTTCTTCGGGAATTAGGAGGTGAAGACTATTCTCTTTTTGACGTTGCTAATGACCTATATCTCACCCAAGAGGTTGATTGTTTCTTTCTTGCTTGTGTGTACAGTTATGCAGTGGTTAGGAAGATAGACAAACTTGAAGGAACATCGTCTCCATATCAGTTCACATCTCTTAGGTAGGATTTTAGGATATCTCCATTGTAAATCCGCGATTAGATGACAAGTTTTGAAACAGAATGAAAGCTTGATGATCTTGCGTGATTCTTGTCCTTTTCAGAGCTACGGTATCGGTGATTACCCATAATGGGTATTTCCAGGAGTATACACTAAGTATCAATGATAAGAGTGAATCTTTATGGACACTGGAACGTGAATTCAATCTCTTCTCAATGAGTCCATGACCACCGGGTGATGTATAAACCGAATACCACAAAGATATACAAGTACATGGCGGCTTTTTTGTATATAACAAAATGTATTTTAGGTTCATTAAGAATCTTTTCTAGAGTCTTATGTTCTTTGGTTCTCAAATGTTATTAGTTGTTTCTTGCTATTTCTGTATCTTACACTCGATTTGTGTTCAAGAAACGAAATACAAAATGTTTCTCTCTAGAGTTTCTCGACTCTTTCCATTATTTCCATGGACTCCATAGTTACAGGCAAATATATTACCTATTGAAGCTTACACGAATAGCGAGCGACGAATCTGCTTTTCAGGTCGAATAACACCATAAAATCGCATGAATTCAAAGAACAAAATTGTTTGTCCTCAGAGAATTCACTATACCTTACTCAAGACAAGTATACTCCATATAACACATCCATCTAAGTCAAGTAGTGTAAGGACAGCTACATCCGTACAACAGGTATGCAAAGCCAAGAGTAATACCCTTTGACTACTTGCATTTTGTGTGTTTGAAGAAAGATGATGTTTAAGACATTCATCGTGATCTTGTCTTGACGACTTGCTCTCTAGTAGCTTTTCTCTCCATCTTCTCCCTCTTTTTGCGAGTCTTCTCATCCTCTACACCTCCCTAAGCTCAGTCAAAAAGACAAAACAGAGTCCATATTAAATGCTCATGTTCCTCTTTCCCCCTTGTTCAAAGCACTTTGATTAGTATTCATATCTAAGTGATTACCTCTGAACAACCTTCAGACAGGAAGCTTTGTAGACTCCAAATGCAGAATTCTGAAGCTTGGGCTTTCGATCTTTTTGTCAGTTTGGGCTTACATTGTTTCGGCCCATTTATCTGCTCCGTTCGCTGTTACTTCTTTAACTGTGTTCTGTTTCCGTTGATTATTCGACGTAGCTTACAACACATATTGTGGGCCTATGCCTGATATTTTATTTTATTTTAGACTATGTTTGAATTAAAACATAATGCAATACAAAATTTGGTTCCGGAATATCCAAAATATGCTTTTGGTTTTAGGTCAATCCAACATCGTTTTGTCACGATTATAGCAAAAACAAAAGTGTAAGAGAAAAGAAACATTATGGTTAGGTTAGAAATAGACATGTTCGCAACGTAAGTACTGACGTGGACACGTGGGACTCAAAGCATGCGTGATGCCGACTATATTCACCATTAAAGTCCAAACCAGAAATTCTATTTATTTGTTACCCGAATCAGGCCCGGCTCTACAATAGTGTGGGCCTGTTCAATTTTAAAAAATTGGCCTTATTTTTTTGGTAAATTTTTTTTTAAAAAAATTTAGACCCTAAAATACAATAAAATATTTGCAAAAAAATATTAGACCTTGTGCATAAGCACATATTTCACTGGCCAGGAGCCGAGCCTGCCCCGAATACAAAATCATTTTGATATCCTATAAAATATTTTAGCATCACTAACACGATGGTTACATTTATTTAATTGTAGATAAATTGGTACCTTTTCCATTTCAAATTAACCAGCATAATTTTTTGGATATATTATTAACTAAACTAATTTCAAGACTTAATAAAACTATAATAGAAAATAAGAATTCTTTTCTTTACTGTTGAATTTTGTTGATCAGAAAAAAAAAGATTAAATATGAACCGTTAGATCATCATAGGGACCACGTATCTCTCGGTAAGATGCTTAGTTCTTGAATTGGACAGTTGCTAGGTCCACCACAATGCGTACGCAAACGCAACATCGAGAAGCTTCCGTTTTAAATATCATACCCACTCTATAATTACAATTTACTTTATTAAATTTATAATTTGACTTGTGTAGAGAAGTAGTTTGTTGGGAAATAAAGTTAGTCAACTGTTCTAAATAAGGAGAAAATCCAGAAATATTATCCTTTTGTGACCTGGTTTAGCAGCTAATTAGAGGATACATAAACATTCTGTTATAGTTAAAATCTTGAAATTATTTAAAGTTAATCACGTCTCTCTCTTCAAGACAAAACAGTTAAAACTTAAAACCTTAAACGTTTTCTTGGGTCTCTCTCTTCTTATCCAGATATCTTCTCCATTCATTACATAACTTTTCAACATCTTTCACGTTTTCTCTATTTTGCCCAATTCTCATCTCGGTCCGATCAATCATAATTCGATTCTAAGATTTCGTCTTTTTCATTCTTGGTTCTTGGGTTTTTGTTTACTCTGCAACCGAATCGACAAAGTTTCCTCTTTATTTCTTCCTGGGGAAAAGATTCTGACAAAAAGTTCTTATTTCCTCAAGGGGGAATTTGAAACTGTTCTTAGTTAAAGGTGATTCCTCATCAATAATGCTTTTGTATTGAGAGTTACATGATTACATGTAGAGGCTTAACATATATGAGGGATGGGTATATACCTGCAATAATGCAATCAAAATTTTCAATTTTCTGTGAAGATTTTAGCTTTGAATACTTTATTCTAGTTCTTTCTTGAGTTTGTTTTTTTTTAGTCCAATCTTCTTTAATTGCTAAGAATTTTCTTCTTCTTCTTCTTCTGGTTTCAGCATCTAAACTTTCTGCAAATTGAATTTGCATTGATCGTAGATGAGACCAATCGTTAGATCATCTCCTCTCAGCAGAATTAGATGGGCTCTGAGGAACATTCAAGAACGCAATTCTTCAACTTTATACTTGAGAAGCTGCAAACATCTGATTGGTGTCAATCAAAATCAAGCTCTGGTGAACACAAGCACTCATAATTCAACTTTGTATTCGAGGTTAAGTACCTTGAGAGGTTTATCAGCAGAAGCAGTACAAGCAGCTGATCCTGCTGCTAGGCTCACCGCCTCAGGTTTTTGTTTATTTCTAATCAAATTCGATTAATCTGAGAGTTCGAGTTCATGAATTAAATGATCTTGTGATTTGAATAATGACAGATGTGAAGAGAACAGGTCCGCTGGTTGAGTATGAGAGAAGAATCAGTGATGGTGAGCTCATGACTGGTGATATGTGCCAAGTACGATCTAAATAATAACCACTCTTTTACTTCATTGAAGCTTTGAGAAATAAGATTCAATGCAATTCGTTTTACTTGCGGCTGAAGGTTGTGTCTGAAATGTTGCAGATTGGTGCATTGAGAGAGCTTCAGAGGCTACATGATGAGCTTGTGGAATCAGTAGATACATGTCGTTTAGATCGGTACAACACTTCTGATAAATTCTCAAGGTAGCTCTGTTGTTTTCTTAAGTGTGAGCCTTTTTCATTCTCTGTTAGGATTGAGAACATGAGTCTCACTCGAACCTGTGTTTGAGTGTCAATCAGAAGCCGTTGGTTTTGGTCTCGGCTCATGCCGCAGTCTTCTTACTCATCAGTCAAAGGATTATATCTTTATGGAGGTGTAGGCACGGGAAAAACCATGTTGATGGACTTATTCTTCGATCAATTGTAAGTTTGTATGAGTATCAGCAAATTCTTATCTCTCTTGATCGAGTGTTGCAGGCTCATGAAAAATCACTTGTTTCCTTAGGCCTTGCAGTTGGAAGAAGCACCGGATACATTTCCATGATTTCATGTTGAATATTCATAGCCGCTTGCAGGTAGTGATTGATAATCGAATTTCCAGTTTTTGTCTTTCGCCTTTAGTAGAAAGCTTTAGCCTTTTGAGATAACCCGTTTAATCAGGTCAAAATGTTTGCAGAAGCACAAGGGTTTATCAGATCCGCTTGAAGTTGTTGCCCAAGAGATAGCTCATGATGCAATCTTACTATGTCTAGATGAATTCATGGTATTTACTTTATCTTCTTGAAACTTGAAAGTGATCATCTTTGGATAAACCCCATCTTGAGTTTTGGCTGCTTGACTACTGTTTCTGTTATCGCACAGGTGAGTGATGTTGCAGATGCTCTGATACTTAACCGACTCTTTGGACATCTCTTCAGCAATGGTGTCGTGAGTCTGATTCTTACTTACATTATGCTGCTATAGTTATCCCTGCTCATTTGGGTTAAACTGACTTTTGTCCATGCTTTCAAAAACTGGATAAAATATAGATTCTTGTTGCTACATCGAATCGCAATCCTGATAAACTCTATGAAGGAGGACTCCAGAGAGATCTCTTCCTACCTTTCATTTCCTCGGTGAAGGTAAACTACTTTACTTCCATTAATCCATTTGTAATCAGTTTACAATTCAAAGACTGCATCAAGATTCCATTTTGTAGGAACGGTGTGTGGTTCATGAGATCGGCTCATCAGTTGATTACCGGAAACTAACTTCGGTACTGCTCTTGAATCCTCTTAATAACTCCCTATACTGGCTTCAAGATAAATCAGACTTCAATAATTGGCATGCTTCTTCATTTACGCAGGCTGAGCAAGGTTTCTATTTCATCGGTAAAGATATTTCGACCCTTTTGAAACAGAAGTTCCAACAATTGATTGGAGACAATGTTGTTCCGCGTCCACAGGTAGTAGAAGTGGTGATGGGAAGAAAGCTAGAGGTACAATTCATGCTAATCTTTGTGTGCATCCAATACTTTGTCTGTATACATAAGTTATTCATCAGACCAATGCTGCTTTATGATCAGATTCCATTAGGTGCCAATGGATGTGCATACTTTCATTTTAAAGAGTTATGTGACCAACCTCTTGGAGCTGCCGATTACTTCGGATTGTTCAGTAAGTTACTCCGCTTTGGCTCTCTCTCATCTGCAAATCTTGTCTCTAAACAGTGCTTCTTCTCCTTCTTCCTGATGTTGCAGAGAAGTTTCATACTCTTGCCTTGGAAGGAATTCCGTTGTTTGGGCTTGATAACCGGACTGCTGCGTATAGATTTATCACGCTAGTCGATGTATGCAAATGCTTGGCTGCATCTCTTCATTTTTTTTATTTTTCTAAGATGGCACAAGCAAGCCATTCATCAAATCTGATAAATGGTTTGAGTTGCAGGTGATGTATGAGAATAAAGCGAGGTTGCTGTGTACAGCTGAAGCAAGTCCTCTAGAACTTCTGGAGAAGATCGTAACAATCTCAGAGGCAAAATCAATGGCTCCAAGAACATCATCGAGGTCAAGAAAGAACGATGTTTCTGAGCTCTGCGTGGATAACGAATTAGGTTTCGTAAAAGACAGAACCATCAGTAGGTAATATTAACAGTCTCTGTGATTAAATTACTAAAAATTAATAGCTTTATTGGATTTTGCTCATCAAGCGAATTTGTTTATTGTGTAGATTAACAGAAATGAACAGCAAAGAGTACTTGGAGCAGCATGCCATGACACATAATGTAACACACATACAAGATCCTTGATGGTTTTTTAATGGGATTCAATTGAATTCATAGTAGCTTGTTGTACTTTCTGTAAGAACCATGAAAAGGAAACATTGTATTCTGAATTTACATTTATATCAAATCTGAAAATGATTGCATCTTTTCAGTACCAATGCATCAAGAACAATATCACCTTGCAATACTAACCAGATTGTTGCTCATCAAGTGGTAGAAGCAAAAACATAAAGACCACTACGATATCAATGACTAGTTTTGGAAAGAAAGAGAGTAGGAGCCAGTGTTGGGATCTTTGACAGCCTTGAAGTTGTCCACACTCATCCCAAATCGACCCAAAATCGAGTTTCCCATCTCCTTCAGCTTGGCTACAAACACAAACATATTTGCCATATCATAATCAATGAAATAGGCAAGCTGTGAGAAAATTTAGTCTTCTATGATAGGAAGGATTAGGGTGCAATACTCAGAACTTACCTATAGCTTCTTCTTTCATCTTTTCTCGCTTCTCAGCAGCAAGAGGTTCAAGACGTCGAATTCCTTTCCTAGCTTGATCATTTGAAGGATCAAGTTCTAGGATCTTCTTCAAGTCTACATATGAGAAGAGAGAGAGAATCAGTGTGAACTCCATTCAACAACCAAATACTATATATACCTATAACAAGTAACTGAACTAACCTAGAACTCCGTAATTATCTAATGAATCGGTTTCATGTGTAAAACTCAACGGTATATTGCTTGAATATTATACTCATGAGCTCACCTGTGACAGCATCTTCAAAGTTTTCAAGCTTCTCGTGCGCTTCTGCTCTTCGAACCAAGGCCTTAGTGTAGGTAGGATTTAGCTCTAATGCTTTTGTGCATTCCTTGATCGTTTCTGTATATTTACCCTGAGGAAAGTTTAAGAGAAATCTTCAGTACTATCAATAATTAAACCTATCTTCGATCAGAATTCAAGAGACCAAGAAGTAAACCAATAAAAACATGACATACCAATTTGAGAAAACATACACCTCTGTTTAGATGGCATATGGATCGAAGCTCTATAGACTCAGGAAACTCTTGAACAAGCTCTAAAGCAAGCGCATACTTTGACAATGCCTCTTCGTAAAGTCCATTAACGAACAGTTTGTTTCCTTCCACTTTAGCTTCATTTGCCTCTGCCATGGCTTTCTCCTTCCAAAAAAAAGAGAGGCAAAATTCAATATCTGTCAACGCTAGATTTAAAGCATTCTCTACTAATTTCATCCAAACGTTCACAATTTTACAGGAAAAACTGAAGCTTTTCGCATTAGGATCAATTCTAATGAGAATCTACTAATGAGCCCATAAACCCAGAACTGAAAAACCCTAAAATTGAAGGTAACTCAGTTCCTATTCAATAAAGTACGAAATCTGTGGATTCACCTGGTTTGATCCATCGTCAGTTATGGCTTCTCCTTCGTTCATTAGCTTGATCTCCTCTTCCTTCTTCTCTTGTTTATCTGATTGTTGTGGTTTCTCCTGCTGACTCGTAGCGGTGTCGTTTTTCTTATCATCTTCCTCTCCTTCTTCATCGCTGATTTCACGTTCGCTTGCAGTTTCAAATCCGTCGGAATCATCTCCGTCGACTTGTTTCGCCGCCGTCACAGTCATTGCTTCGGGTTGTGGTAAAGATGAAGACGATGGCTTTGGTTTGTCTTTATTGAGGATCTCGTCTTCACTCTCACTTGATTCGATAAGTACCATCTTCAATCTGGGGTTCTTCGAGAGTTTGCACAAAAATACTTCAACGCGACTCAACGATCGTCGATCTAGCTTTCATAAGAAATCAGAACCGAAGCGAAAGTTCAAGATACCAGCTTAAAACGGCGACGTTTTGCTCATATGGTAAAAGCTAATTGGGCCTACGTCTTTAGGCAATTTCAGGCCTCGTAATGGCCCATCTAAAATCAATTCATAAGATTTAAAATTCTATTAAAGATGATTCACATATTACATATTATTTGGGAAAACGGTATTATAATATCAAACTTTTCTGTTTTTGCCAAATTAAATAGGAACTTTTTCTCTCTCCAAAAAAATACAAAATTTTCGTTTACTTTACCAATTTAGAACCATTGTTAGTCAAAATTAATAGATTATTAACATTTGTTTAATATAGTTTGTGACACTTAATCCATCATTATTTTGGGTTAGTTAAAGGGATAAAACTATGCGTTTTGCCAAACAAAATAGAAATCCCTAAAAAAAATTCTCCCAATTTTATTGTCCTTTAATCTCATAATCGCAGGCTTCTTCCCTTTCTACATCATCGTTCAAGGCTTCTTCTCTTCTTACCTCGGGAGCTTCAATCGGATTTCTACTTCGAACTTCACTAGGATTTTTACTTGGAGCCACATTTTGACTTGAATAACTTATGAGACTTCTCATAGCATCCTTCTTCAATCGAGGCATCTTCGATTTGAGGTTTGAAACTAGCAAAACAAACAGATATCGACAGAAATCCCTTCAATATCGTGCATAAGAGAATAGAGGAGGAAAGAGATATCTCGATCGAGAGGAATGAATTTTAGGGTTTTCAGATTTTAATTTGGGTTAAACGCTGCGTTTTGTTAAGTTTTTTTTTATCATTTAAATTTTATTAAAAGTCCAACAAGACCGAATTTACAGTGAGAAGTGTACATAGAAAACTTAATAGACTAAAGCAACAGGCCCAACTTAAAAGTACCACACCGTTCAAATTCTCTGATTAATTTCAAAGATTTGAGAACTTCGGTGGAAAAGATGGTTGACAGTCACGAAAAGTTTCGACGAAAGCTTCTAAAATAGCTAGATCTGAAAGTTAACCTAGAAAAAAACTAAAAAGCATAGCATAAAAGTAAAGATAAACGATATGCTATCAGAAGGTGACCAGATATTACTCCGGATGATAACCATATCAAAACCGGAAGCTAAATAACATAAAATCTCTCTAAAAGATAATTAATTTGAGAAGAGAGATTCAATTACCGGAAAAGAAAGGTTTTAGAGAGAGGGGGGAGAATTTTCTCTCCCCTTTGCGTTTTGTTAAGTTTAGGGCAAACAAACTAACGATAGATTTAATCAGATTAACGATATTTAACGGATTTTCACGATTTGTTAACATTGACTAACATCGGTTCTAAATTGGCGAAGTCAACAAAAAGTTCATGTTTTTTTAGAGAGAAAAAGTTTGTATTTAATTCGGCAAAATCGGACAAGTTCGGTATTATAATGAGCGTTTTTCCCATATTATTTATAATTGTTGACAACAAAAACATATCTTTATATATTAAAACGGAGGTCCCTTTAATTATAAACTATAAGTTAAAATTTAACCTATGTTTTATAACTACCCTTAAAAATATGTCTAAGCTTAATTTTATCAAATAATTTTTTTTTAAAATTCAAAATTAATAAAAATTTAATTAAAAAATTTCTTAAAAAGTTACAATTTAATAAAAATATATCGGATATAAATTCGGTATAGGATTGGTTTCGGTTTTTCGAGTACATAGATTTAGTATCCATTCTGGTATTTTGTCGGGTTCGGTTTGGGATTGGTTTTTTAATTCGGATATTTGGTTCTTTTGATTTAAGACTTATTCATGTATTTTTATTTACTGGATCGGTTTCAGTTCGGTATAGATCAAGTTCGGGTTCAGATATTTTTACATAAAAATTCAAAATAAATAAAGATTTAATAGAAAAACTCTAAAAAGCTAAATTTTAACAAAAATATATCATGTACTTTTTCGGTTCTTAATTTGGTTTCAATACAGGTTTGGCTTCATAACTACCCTTAAAAATATCTCTAAGGTCGGCTTTATTATAAATATTTAAATAAAAATTCAAGTATTAGATCAAATTAATTTATGGTTCATAACTACCTTTAAAAGTATGCCTAATGTTGGCTTTATTATAAATTTTTATGTAAAAATTTAAAATGAAGAAAATTTTAATAGAAAAAATTCTAAAAATCTATAATTTAATACAAATATAACGGGTATAAATTCTGTTCAGGATTGAGTTTGGTTTTCTGGGTATATAGATTTAAGACATACTCTACTATTTTGTCGGGTTTGAGTTCTCTAATTTGGGTTTTTGGTTCTTTTGATTTAAACCTTATTCACATATTTTTATTTTTTAGATCGATTTCGGTATAGATCAAGTTCAGGTTTAGGTATTTTTATATAAAATTTCAAAAATATATCAAGTACCCCATCCAATTCTTTATTTGGTTCTGGTACGGGTTTGGATTCGGTTTTTCGGGTAAATAGATTTAGGACCTATTTGAGTATTTTTTGTAGGGTTTGGTTCATTTAATTCGAGTCGATTTTGGTTCAGATTTTAAATATCGGATTTTATGCTAAAGTTAAACTTGCTAAATCAAATATATATAAATGACCAAACCAATAATAATGATTAATAATGATACATAACTAAACATGTATATAAAGTTATTGATACATAATTTAATATTATTTAGTTTTTTCATAAAATATAATCAAATCTCGCGCTATAGCGCGGTTTGAGTCATAGTATTATTTATAGTTTAATATGATTGATTTGCATATTAGAAGATGAATGATAAAATTGCAAAACACTGCCAATTCAAAGTTTTGTATTATTATTACTAGAAAAAAATGTATTATTATTTCGAAACATCATTCCTGAATTTTTTAAAAAATCTTGTTAATTTAGTGTTTGAGTAATTGTTGGTGTTTATACAGCCAAACAATGACAATTTTATGACGGAAAGTATAATAATATTATTGCACAATTATAGGAAACGTCACTTTAAAAGGTTCGTGTACGTGACACTCTCTAATCAATTTTTATAATATGTTTAACAAAAAACTAGAAAAACATTCATATTGTGCTCCCAGAAAAAAATAAAATAAATAACACTATCATTATATTATAAAAATGACAAGAAACCTGATTTTTTTTTTTGATAGTTCACAAGCGAGATATGCTATATGAGAAGAACAATATACAAAATTACAAAAAATTTTGTTTCTGTTTTGTATAGTCTCTTCATATTCAATTTAAGTTATAAAATACTAATTGTTTTTAACAAGCAGAGCCAGCTTCGACCAGCTTGCTTAATTTATTGTTCCTTAATCTTTCTTTGTAAACTTCACTTCCGTGCATCTCATTCTCATACCTAAATGACATAATATAAAGTTATTATTAGACTTAAGTTACGTATATAAATCAATAAAAACAATAATAATTCCAACAATAAATAGTACCTTGGAGGCATTGGTATCAAAGGAGACAACCTCTCAACAAGCTTAAGAGCTTCTTCTTCTGTGTTAACTATTTGGTTGAAGCAGAAATATCGACCACAAGCTGAAACATCCTCGAATGCTCTAATATGAACATCTGCTAAAAACTTAACGTCTACGTATGCCAATACTCCATTCTCATACATTTGTGCAGCTCCTGTTACCAACACAAAATTCATCCAATTCAATTCACAATTCTTGTAAGTAATGTACTCTCCAATCCTAATTTGTTGTATGTAAATATGTAATATGTACCTTTGAGGTAAGACATTGTGGGTCTAGCGTTGTGTTGAGCGACCGATGGTCCGATGATAAGACCAGGGTTGATAGAGACCATGTTGAGCCTACGGTCCATGGCTAGTGCCCAAGCTGCTTTCTCTGACAACATCTTCGCTAATGCATGCCATAACTGCATCCACATACAATTACTGCACATATGAGTTTGAACTTGTATGTATGAAAATTAAATTGCTACCAGAGTAAAAAAGAAGAAGACTAATAATATGTTTACTAAAATAAACAAGTTGAACAAAATAAATGAATAGTATTCGATTTCGACCTTTTTGTTCACTGTTTGGTTCCATGCAGACAGCTATACACGATTAATAATGTCTCGGAATAATTTGTTGCACAAGTTAGCTAAGTCCACATTTATGACAATTATATTTTCAAAAAAAAGAAAAACAAAACAAAACAAAAGACATGTGATTATCTGATCTAGTGATGTTCATAAAAAAAACACTGGTTACAGCTACGGTACAAGATTTATAATTTTTGTCATACCAAATAATAATAAAATAAATATTTTCAATAACTATTCCTTACCTTTTTAACTATTTTGAAAACGTTTTCTAATCCCTTTTAAAAACTCATACTATTTTGTTTTGTATTATCACACCAATAGAATATATATCAGTACTAAATTATTTATATTTGTTTAACCAAAACAATCATTATTAGTATATAAAAATTCAACAGATATAAATTAAAATATTAACCCTTTAATGTTGCAAAAAAAATATAAATAATTATCCCCTATAACCTTTTTAAGTTTAAAATTGTCTCCTATACCATTTTTTCACCTTGTCCAAAATACACCTTTTGCCATAGGAAATATTCTTGATTTTATCTCTCGTATACATATATATGGTCCATGATAGATATATATAGTAAATTATACATATCATGGACACAAATCCAATATAATTGTCTATAATAGACATAAATACAATATAATTATCCACGATAGACATATATAATGAATTATGTACACGAGAGATAAATAATTATCCACGGTAAACAAAATCAAAAACAAAAAAGAGATATTTTCAACAATTTAAAACTCAAAATGTGAATTTCCGAAAAGATAAAAAAAAAGGATACTGTAGATAATTTTAAACTTAAATAGGCTAGGGACAAAAAATCTCAAAAAAATATATATATATATATATATTAACCCTTTAATATCCCAAAGTCAAGTTTGATTGAAGCAAGTGAAGTACATTGAATTAATGAGTCATGGAAATGAATATATTCAATTAATCTGCCCCCTCACGGATTTTCTATGTCGTCCAATTATATTATATTCGTGATAATGTGACAATACATTTGATGAAGACTCAACTTTAGCTATTCAAAAGATACCACAAACTAAATATTTGTATTAACAATATTTCAATATTCAAAATTTATATAACTAGCTCCCTTTTTTATATATCTACCAAATAGATACATTAAATAAAATGTCAGGAAATGATTTGTTATTATAATCCAGCCTATAAAATTTATGTGGGTCCAATTTGACTCACCAAATTTAATAAGCCAAAATTTGTAGTAGCAAAAAGTAAGAATTTAAAGAAGAGAGAGGAAAAAATTATAAACCTTCTTGTTACGACAGAAGTCTTGATCACTCCAACACTTCTCATCAACATCTTTCTGAGTTTCAATGTTGTGTCTCCAAATTGAAGCTGTTAATGAAGAAGAGAACACAATCTTGTCTATACTCTCTGTTCTTCCACATGCTTCCACTACATTGATTGCTCCTCTTACCTCCAAATCCACTTCTTTCTCCTATTTCAAATGGTTCAAACAAATCCTCAATCTCAAGCAAAACTCAGAATCTACACAAAGACATGTAAAGATGATTGATTGATTGATGAAGTCACTTACATCATAACCTTCAGGGCTATCTAAACAGCAAAAGACAACGTTACATGTCTTGAGAGAGACAAGTATGCTTTGATAATCCAACACATCTACATCATACACCACTAATCTTTCTTCTGTTGCTTCCATCTCTCTGATTATCTCCTCAATTTCACTCTCACCTAATAACCAAAACACACAAAACAATCAAATCAACAACCAATAAGAAACACCTTTATCATTGAAATCATCGGAGACACAAAATCTTAACTTGATGATAGTACCCCACAAGAGAAAAACGAATCCTTTGGTTTAGAATCAATCGAAAGAATAAGAAAAGAGTAAATCTTGATTTGTGTAAAGAAGAGAAAGATACCGTTTTTACGAATCGCAGCGTGAACAGAGTAACCTCTGCTAAGTAATTTCTTGAGAATCCAGAAACCAACATAAGTAGAAGCATCAAGAACACAGCAACAAGAAGTGGAATAGTCGTGATCCATTTGGTATAGTTCTTCTTCTGATTAAAATTGAATCAAGAGAGTTAAAACAAAAGCGTGTGTTAATGGAAGAAGGTTAGAAGTAGGAAGAGAGAAGAGAGAAGAGGGAAGTATTAATAGGAGAAAGTTGGGTGAACTAGTTTTCTGTTGCACGTTCCCAGCTACTCATCTTTAAAATTAATACCTCATCTCTTTTTTTTAACAATTATAATAAATAAAATAAAGTATTTTTCTTGATTAATCCAATTCTCTAACCATCTTAATTAATAGCTTGGTTATCCAATATCTACAAGTCAAGTCCTTATTGGTTTTCTTTTACGTGTTGATAATTTTGAGGACGTGTATCTTCTTTATAAATACTCCCAAATTCTATTACCAGCTAATATTAATTTCCAATTTTCTTACTTTTCTTCTTTTTGAATAGTACATCTATATATAGCCAAATAAAATTAAAGATCAATAAATATCTCCAAATTTTTGCTTTTTTTATACAGAATATTTTGATGTGTCAATTATAACAAGATAAAGCTATATTAATTTTGAATTATTTGATGATTTATTAATAGAATATTGATTAAAATTTTTTTTTTTTGTAATTCATGAGTTCCAGATCTTATGGAAGGGGTTTAAACTATTATCCTGAGTTAGTGCAGCCCATGGATAGACCCTCACATCCGGATATTCAAATGAGCCGAAAGCATAGACTCATATCCATATAAGGGTGATTAGGAAATTGTAACTTTGTTTCACGCAACAGAGAGATCGAACTTATGAACTCTTTAAAGTCTCAGTCTCGGCCATATTAGTTGACTACAAGCTGATTGTTAGAATATTGATTAATTATGAGATGAGTTTAAACAAAAACATTGTGCTCATTAACATATATATTGGCGTATGTATATAATTCAGAAATTAATAAATATAGTATATATCTATGATTTTTAAAGTACTAGAAATTTTATAAGAGGACTATCAACTTTAATATTTAGTTTTTTAAAAAGAATCTACCTATATTAGACACGATTGCCCAAAATAAAAAGATATTTATTTGTGAATAAATAAATCGAAGCGAATTTAGACCATTTCTTTAATGAGAAATTGGCAACAATGACCATATAATTGGTCAAAATTAAGAGAATGACCATAGAACAGTAAATCCCATGATATTCTTCATCTTCATGCAAGATTACCCATCTTCTCCTCCTGACCATTCCACGTCAGCGTCCACGTCAGCCTATTTATTGCCTTCTCTCTCCGCCAGCGCGAAACGCCAAGTCCACGTAGGCGTCCACTTGGTTTTTCTTCTACAAGGCAAGAAGGGCATTCTGGTCCACCTTTCAACGAAATGGTTACTGGGTACATTTTTAATTCCTTATGGCTACTGACTTTATTTTAGGCCCATATATGGTTATTAGCCAAATTAACCCTTCTTTAATTTGCACTTGGCACAAGATTTGACAATGATGTGAGGTATCATCATATTTCTACTTATACCTCAATGTAAAGTTTTCATCAAATAATTATTAAAATTTGAGTGATGGTAATCTTTTTAAAAATCTATTTATAGTTCAAACTAAAACTGCGGAAACTCCTGAAATATATATGATATCATAGAAGTATGTTATAAAAACAAGATGAATAGAAATGAAAGTTGGAATTAGAAAGAGAGTTAGGTTCGAGAACACCAGAATTGGGATAAGCAAAGACTCATACAAATGTACTTGGCTTCTAAAACATAATTAACTACAGTATAATATAAAACATAAAGATTATAAGACAAATAAAAAAAATGTGAAGAAAATAAAATACAGTAATGAGAAATAAATAAAAGGAAAAAACAGCTAAAGGGCGTTGTACGTAAAGTAGTTAGCAGTTAGTAGGTAGAGATTGTGGCGTGAAGAGAATTTACGTGGTCAAGTTTCATCTCTAGCCACAACATCTACCAACATCTCTTTTTTTCAAGTCTTTCTCTATACTCTTTAGTTTTATTTACTTATTAGTCTTCCTCAGAAAATGTTTTCTTTTTCCAAACAATTGGATCCAAAAGTTATGATTCACAACCCAAAACAAATCCTAGGATAACTTAATTGATAGTCGAATTTCGATTATAAAAAGCTACTAAGGTAAATATTTAACCATTTTAACCAAGTTGATTCGTATTTGCCGAGAAACCAAAGAAATACATTAACTCTCTCGACCATTAGTTTTTGGCTTTTTGCCATTTGGTTGCAAAGTTGCAAGTGAGCTGTGAAATTCTGGTTATTAATCATACATACAATGATTCAAAACATTTAATATGGATTCGATGTTTCTTTAAATGATGATGATGGTGAGTGGGTGGTGACTGATGACATCAATACAATTCAATACTTATCTCCCGCTCAGTTTTGTTTTTTCTTTTCCTTTTCTAGGTCAACCTCTGTTTTTATTTTTTAATGAAATAATTGTCCTATAGCCTTTTTAAATTTAAAATTGTCCTTTATAACCATTTTTCATCTTCTTAAAGATACACCTTTTGGCATAAGAAATATTCTTGATTTTGTCTCTCATAGACATATATATGGTATACAATAAACATATATAATGAATTATGCATATTATGAACAAATATGTAACATAATTATCTATAATAGACATAAATGTCATATAATTATCTACGATTGATATATATAGTAAATTATGTACACGATAGACAAATAATTGTTCAAAGTAGATAAAATGTAGAATAAAAAAGGGCTATTTTCAATAATTTAAAACTCAATGTTCATTTTTAATAAGATAAAAAAGGAGTACTGTGGAGAATTTCAAATTAAGGGGTCATAGGAACAAAAACCTTTTTTTTTAATTGTTTACAATATGATTTTTTTGGAAATTGAAACAACAACAAAAATTAAAATTTTGTGTGGCTAACCAGTGACGAATCATGAAACGTTGGGGCCCAATTTGTGTGTCAACGTGGATCTATCTTGGGAAAGTGAAAAACACGTGTCAGAGTTTCAGATACTTTTGCACTTTTGCTATATATGATGAACACTTCGTGTCGTTCTGAACAAGGAGAATTCTTTTGTGAAAAACTCAAAATTAGTAACCTTCACATTATTGTAACAATTAATAATTAAAGTTCAATGAATGAATGAACTGAACTACCTTAAGCCACGTGTCGACAAATCAAGATCATAATTTGATGAAGACCACACGATTGTGTTTAGATTCCAGAAAGTTGACTTTCCGTTCACCTAATTCGATTTACCTCTTTTTTTTTTTTTTTTTTTTCAAACA
>WJSH01002101.1:32998-55495 GCA_009757365.2 Lepidium campestre
TAACACCTCATTTGCGTCTCTGACGTTGCATTAGCATGAGCATCTCTTTGTAGTGTCAAATCCGTTAAGATGACCTCCAACCCTATCACTTTTGAAATGAGCAAGTAGTCTCACCTTCCACAGAGAAAAATCACCAGTTCCATCAAACCAGTCCACCTCTATCCATGTATTACCCATGTTTCCTTAACCATTAATACACAAATCTTCTTCCTTAACCAACACTCTGATACCATTTGTAAAGTATTAAGATTGACTTGGTTGTTATTTTTATATGCAAGTTACGGGGCAATTGGAAAAATATGAGTGACACAAGCAGTTTAATGAGATCCCGACAATGCACCGGTACGTCTCGTGGGACTACCGATGACTCCAAAATTTACAAGATATTGTGATTACAACCACTTAATTCACACACAATCTATGTGGTATATTACAAAGAAACACACAAAGACAGCTATGAAAACTCAAAAAAAAGAAAGAAGAATAAGTAATGACTTATCAACATCTTCCCACGTCTCTCTTCCACTACACTAAAAATAGAGCCAAATTATGTATATATGTTATAGGCCCACTAAAATAATGACCCAACCTGAATTTAGAGTTGGATCAAATTTTCACAACTACCTACAATGATTACACAATTCCAAACTCTCTTTTTATATTTTAACACTTCACATCATCTTGAGCTAAAACTACATATCAAAATCTGTTTAATAGATTTCAAATCACATGCATGGGCTTTTATTGCTGATATTAATTACGCATTCCTGATTTTGTATATGGATCTTCAATGCTCAACTTTACTACACATTTTTCCTATATAGATAGATTTGTTTCACAATTGTTTTCCGATGGATGAGAAATACATATTATGGCTCCGATTGGTGACAATGATTTTAGCGGTGCGGGACAAAAAGTGGTACGGTGCGATACAGTTGAAGTTTTAACAAGTGCAGTACAAGTGCATTTTTGATTAAATAAATGGGACAAAAAAATTGTGGGTGTGATTGGGGATATATTTGCAGGGCGAATTTTGAGAGAAAAGAGAAAACCCGCTTTTGATGTACCAATCAAGGATTTAGTTTATTTTTTGCATTTTTTAAAAAAACTTTATTAAAAGAATATGAGGATTTGTCCAGTGGATAAATACCCTGACCACAATTTAACATTTGAATAGCTATTACCTAGCAGTTGTTTGAGAAAAACCGCAAACATATAATTTTTTATTTTTTATTTTTAAACTAATGATTTAAATAATTTTAATGCATATAAATAGAATGTATATCAATTCATTTTCATTCATCATATCTAAAATCCTCAACACCGTTTCTTTGAGCAACATCAACGAGGCTTTAAAAAGGTAAATACATTATCTATTTTATGCATAATTATATTAATTAGATCTTAGTTATATTAATAAAATATGGATATTACATTTCACTATAATTAAAGAGATCATGTTAACTAGTATATATTTATGTGTTATTAAACATAAAATAATTTACAATTGAATGTAACATATTGTTATATGTTATAATTTCTTCATATACAACTAAAAATAACATGTTTATTATTGATTATGATATCAAACATGAATTTCAAAAAATGTGTCAAACTATAATTGAGAAAATTTATACATGTTTAATTGTACTTCTTATTTTGAAAAGAGTTAAAAAATTATCTTTTGTAAACATGTACACATATATTAAAAAATATAATTGATACACAATATAGAATTATTACAAGAAAATTGTAGATAAATATTAGTATATTACGAAACACAAAGAAATTTTAATTTAAGATGAACAAAAAAAGATGTTTTAATTAAATACTACCCTCACGAATTCTTTTGTCGTACCCATTGACTAATAATAAACGAAAGAATAAGTCTATTAATGACTATATGGTTTGTATATAATTCACAATTTGTTTTGTAACTATATATAAAATATATGGATTTTATGTGGGCTACTATATAAAATGTCAAGTTTATTAATAATGTTTATGTAGTTTACATATTATTTTTATAAAACGTAGGGTTTAAAAAAATATTTGGTAGTGTTACACATATGTACATGTATGTATTCAAATGTAGTAGTCATGCATTATTGTTTTCTCTAATTTTACCGCTTCACTTAACCTATATATAGATTATCATCACTTTGTAAATACATGGACAGAGAAAAAGTGGTACAACAAAATAATAATAGAAGTGCTTTGTTCTTTTATTTCCAAACTCATACTTAAGTCATTCTTTTTCTCTTATCTAAATAATGACATACACATATAAATAAATATATATAGGTTTTTTATAACACATTATCAGCACGATCGTTTCTCGATCGATATTAATTTTAAATTTTATATCTTGTTATAATGTTTAATTTATTCACTTTACCATATATATATGTATGGACGGCTTTGTCGCCTTATCATATATGTGTGTGGTCGATTCACTTGTCTTTATCATATATGTGTATGGACGGCTTGTCCTCCTTTTCATATATGTGGTTTGACTCCTTACAATTTATGAGTATTTGCGGTTTGACCGTCTTATCATTAATTTGTATGGTTGGCTCAACCATTGTTTATTTATTTATTTACTGTTTCATGTTAGTATGATTTTTGTTATTAAAATATGTTCGTTTCTTGATAACTAGAAGGAAGCCAAATTACACATACATGCTAAATTACGTCTCTATGCAATCAAAAATAAATAAAATAAAGTAAAAAAGGAAAGATGATGGTTGAGACTTGAGCGTAAGTTGCATCCACCTAAAATCATATTTTTCTCTTAGAACATATAAATATATATTTAATATAATACATATATAATGATGCCATATTATATAGATTTAGTAACATTTATTCATTAGATGACATTTTATATTATATACATAGTAATTAATTTTTGATCAATATATAATTTTTATACCTTTTACCAACGGTCATGAAGATTTTTTTTTTAAAATTTGTACTTTCTCAAATGGCTACTTTAAAAGTTAAGTACAATAATTTTCAATATATAAATATACTCATTTTTCACTCATTTACTCCATCCATACAAATTTATATCTTCTCTAAGAAAGTTTTTCTTAAAAAGAAATTGTTTTGCTTATTTTTAATCTTTGTGTTTGGTCTTATCACTTCTGCTATTTACGAGTTTTTATTGAAGAATCTACTCCCAAAGAATTTTAAATAAATAATGGTTTACTTGTTTGTACCATATATCTTTTTTTAATCGCTATAATCATTAATATAATTGGTAACTTTTAAATATTCTAAAGATTTTTCTTATTGCTATTTTATTCTAGATACGAAATGGCTAATATTGAGAAGCTTTAGTTCTCGGCTCTCAAAATAACTTTAGCAAACTACATAGCATGGACCACAAATGTTGATTTCCATCTGGATTCAAAACAATTGTCTGAAACTATCAAATCAAAAAGTATATCATCGCCCCAAGAAAAGACAAAGGCGATTGTTTTCCTGAGAAAACATCTGGATGAGAATTTGACACATGATTATGCGCATCTGAAAGATCCATCAGAGTAGTCGAAAGCTCTGAAATAAAGGTTTGACAATCAGAGGAAAATAACACTCCCTCTTGCTCTGGATGAATGGACAAACTTGAGGTTCCAGGACTTTGAAAAGGTGGAAGCGTACAATTCAGCCATGCTAAGGATAGCACAATTGGAATATTGTGGTAAGCCAGTTAAAAAAGCATAAATGCTCAACAAGATTTACCTTACGTTCCAAAAAAGTCATTATGTTTAACATGAGCAATACAAAAACTTTGGATTTAAGAGATTTTCGGAGTTGATTGTGGCTCTTATGATAATGGGAAAAGAATAATGAACTTCTCATAAAGAACCACAACACCCGACCTATTGGAACCAAAGTATTCTCTGAAGTGAATGCAACAAACACGAAAAATCCAGAACGCAAAAGTCAAACAGATCGGGGCCATGGTCATCTATATTATCGGGGACGTGGAATGTATTACAACTCAGAAGGAAGAAGGTCGTTTAAGTGGGTCCGATCTAAAGATAATTCCAAAGGAATGTCACTCAAAAGCTTGATAACATATGTTTCAGATGTTGATCAAAAGGGCATTGGGCCAAAGTGTGTCGAACTCCTCTAAAATCTCTAATTTATATTTTTTGTTCGAATTAAAATATCTATTTTAAGGCTCAAAAAAAAAGAGGAAGGGTCTCAAAAATTACGTAAGTTTAAAAGTTAATTTATGGACCTTAACTATTGTATTTTTAGAGCTTATTATAAGAATGGGCACAATGGCAACATGAAATTCTAAAATAGGCACTAAGCTTTTTTTTTTATTGTTTACTGCTACTTTTAGGACGATTTAACCCTATAGGCCAAGGGTGAGATTAGAATGTAGATTCGATTTATTGTTTACTTTTTGTTTCTAAAATATTTTTATTGTGCACTAATTTATATAGATACTTTACAAACAAGATTAAAAAATTCTTAAACAATGCTTAATGTTTAGATTTTGTATTATATAAAGTTATACATGGTAATTTCACCAATTATAGGCATATAATTTAATAATTAAGTTAGCATATAGTTTAAAATAATTAAATATGATGATAACCTATCATTATCTAGTTGCAAATAACTGATGATCTAATATTGTGGTCCTATCCCTACCCCTAGTATTGGACGGTGATATGATGGTTAATAGTCAACAAGTATTCAATTCCACAAGTATTCAATTCCATCATGTGAGACTCTTCCCCTTTTTTGTGTAGCCTTAAAATAGATATTTTAGTTCGAACAAAAAAAACATATTAGAGATTTTAGAAGAAATTAGATTGGGCCATAGCATGGACCACAAACTCACACCTTTGTAAACAATACAAAGAGTCACTCAGATGCAAAGGAAAATAAGTAAATCTTATGGAATATCTTGAGGGATTGACGCACCTTGATGCTTTTGACTTTGCCAATGAATTCGACGAGACCACTCATGAAGAAAACTAAGATGCTTGTAGTAACTATCACATCTTATTTTGTTTGATTTTAGTTATTACATTATTCAGTTGTTTTTCTCTAAACTAATGTATAATTATCATGTATTTTCTTTGTAAAATAAGATTTGCCATGTTTTTATTGATGTCTATTACAAAATTGGACCATGATACAAAGGGAACAAAACCCAAGGAACAACTAGAGAAATTTGTATACCAGATAGTAGAACAACGAACATTATTTTGAGAAACAAACGATACTTCTCTAATTTAAGATCGACAAAAATGATCGTCAATACAATATTAGGTCCTACAGACCTTACTGGAGGCACTGGAAAGACTAATTTTATGTTGCCTAATGGAAATTTTTTTTCCATTAATAAAGCCTTTTATTCTCCGAATTTCAAGAGGAATTTACTAAGTTTTAAAAACATATACCTTCAAGGGTATGATAATCGATCCTCAATATAAAATGGAAAGAAGTATAGGTATATAATTGCTGATAAGTTAGGGAAAAGACTTCTATTAGAAAAGATCCTAGAACTTCCATTTGGTTTGCATCATAATTATATAGATGTAGTTGAACCTAACCTCGTGATCAAAGAAAATCATGAGGATTTCATATTATGGCATGATTGCCTTGGATATCCATACACCACAATGTTGCGAAAAGTAATAGAAAGCTCACATGGTCATATTCATTGAAACCCCATGAAATATGTTTGGGAAATAAAATGACATGTACCGCATGTTCTCTTGGAAAGTTGATCACGAGGCCATCGCGAACCAAAACATATATTGAATCACTAAAGTTCCTTGAACGTATTCAAGGTGATATAGGTGGACCTATACATCCACCATGTGGACCATTCCACTATTTTATGGTGTTAATTGATGCATCAAGCAGATTTTCACATGTTTGTCTACTATCATCTCGAAATATGGCATTTGCGAGATTTCTTACTCAAATAATCAGGTTAAGAACCGAGTTCTCTGGTTATCCAATTAAAAGAGTTAGACTAGACAACGCTGGTGAATTCACATCTCAAACCTTCAATGATTATATGGTAACAATGATAGAAATTGAATATCATGTAGCACATGTTCACACAAAAAATGGTTTGGCTAAATAATTAATTAAACGTATACATTGGATTGATCATGAGATCGAAACTTCCAACCTCAGTATGGGGACATGCTATTTAGCTTGCCGAAGGAACAACTGATTTAGGGTTATTTTATCCTAAAAATTTGAATGGTCAAGTGAATAGTTTTGTAGATGCATGATATTTATTAGATCCACATAAAGGTCGATCACAAACAGGATGTGTTCACTATTGGAGGGACTGCTATATCATGGTGTTCTCAAAAGCGGACGCTTGTAGCCACATCTTCAAATCATGCAGAAATCATTGCACTCAATGAAGCGTGTATAGAATATGTATGGCTAAGATCAATAAATCAACACATTCGATCAAGTAGTGGATTACAAGTAAATATGGAACCAAGCATATTATTTGAAGACAATGCTGCATGTATTGTCCAGACAAAAGAAGGATATGTCAAAAGCAATAGAACAAAGCATATTCATCCAAAATTTTCTCTTACACCCAAGCACTTGAAAAAAATAAAGACATCGAAGTGAGGTATATTCATTCGGGAAACATGTCCATAACATTAGAATGCGACATCTATGTGATTTGTAAAATCTGATCGTCATCATTTGAGGAGAAGCTTTCAGTATTGCACTCTTTTTTTCTTTTTATGGTTTTTCCTACTAGGGTTTACAAGAAAGGTTTTTATCGAGGGAATAAGTAATACATTAATGGATAATTAAGGGGGAGTGTTACACATAGGTACATGTATATGTTAAAATGCAATAATCATCCATTATTGTTTTTTCTTACTTTACCGCTTCACTTTGCCTATATAGGTTACCATCAATATGTAAATACATGGATATAGAAAACGTTGTACCACAAAATAATAATAGAAGTGTTTTATTCTTTCATTTCCAAACTCATACTTTTTTTTTTGTCAACAACTTTTATAATTCCTTAGGTATGGGAGAGTTACAAGGAAAAACCATTCAAACCTGACACTCTGCCCGAACGGGCAAGAGCATCAGCTTTGTGGTTTAATGCTCTAGGAATTACAAATAAGGAGAAACTAGTAAAAAGACTCTTCAACTGCAGAAAATCTTCATAGTAGGGGAGGAATGTTGGCCAGTCTTCGGGATGGGAAATCATCTGGATAACATCAGAACAGTCTATTGCCATCTCGACCTCCAAGAATTGTAGTGGTAACAGATTCTCCATTGCCCACATCACCGCCTCTATTTCAAAATGAAGGGCATAAAGACTTCCTCGAACACTATGAGCTCCTATGTACACACACCTTCGGCTCAATCTGGTAAACAAATCCAACCAAGCCCTGAGGTAAAATCTGAATCTTTCCAGGATCTATCAACAAACCAGCGATACCCTGTAAAACCGGGATTAGAGGTGGAAGGTTTTGAAACCTCCAACCACAGACCAGATGATAAAATTACACCTATATGAGCCTCCACAGAAGTTTCTTTTCGTATTGAAAGCCATTCCTTACATTTTGTTTGAACAATCTTAATAATGTCACTAGGATCTTAATCAATATTAGAGAATAATTTATCATTCCTACCCTTCCAATGATGCCATATTAACTAAGAAAAATCCAAAATATCCATTTTTCACTAAACGCCAAAACAGATAATCCAGGTTATACCAAGTTGATGAACCAGGGAAAATATTTATAGCGAAAATTTTTTTGATAAAGCCCATGTCTGGATAGCCGGTGGACAATCAAATAGTACATGATTAATTGTTTCCCTCGAGAATCCACAGTGAACGCATATCGAATCGCATTTGATTCCACGATGCATTAGATTATCCTTGACTACAACACAACTTAACATAGCTTGCCAAATATAGTGTTGATTTTTGGAGGACAGTCTAGTTTCCAGATCTTTGCTTGTAGAATTTGAATATTTGGACCAATCAGATTTTCTGGATCCCGCAGAGATTTTTCTCCTAAACAATAAACAGACTTGACAGAATATTTACCAGTTTTGATAAAATGTCATCCTCAATACTCAGCCACTAACATTTTCGGGATTAGAATCCCCAAGATAATTTGAACATCTTCCGGCTCCGGGAATTGGCATGATAAAATCTACTGCCAGGATCTGGAAACTGGGTCAATGAATTAATCCAACATAAGATCAGGGTAAATGTTTGAACTTAAACATCTGGTCGATAATGCATCTGGAATCCAGGGATCTCTCCACACCAAAATTGTATCTCCCGACCCAATTTTCTTAATCATCCCTTTGCTAACAAGGGAGCGAGCACATGTTTTATTTTTCCACCCATAAGAACGTAAAGCTACCGATTTAAGGATCATCTGAGAATCATTCTTAAGTACCGACCTTTCATGACCCTATCAAATAAAGAATCCAGATAATCCATTAATTGCCATAGTTGTTTAGCTAAAAGGGCATAATTGAATTCTTCTAGGACGCAAAATCCCAATCCTCCTTCCAATTTTGGTTTACATAACTTGTCCCATTTTTACCAATGAAACCATTTGGAGGTGACTGAATTGGTCCACCAGAAGTTTGTAATAGCTGAATTCAGTCTTTTAATGGTTGTTTTAGGCAATCTAAAACAAGACGTGACATAAGTCGGTAATGCTGTTAAAACTCATTTAATTAGAACTTCTTTCCCTCTTTTAGAGAGGAATATAGAAGACCAACTATTAATTCGTTCCTGTAGTTTCTCTTGAAAAAAGGATATTACTTTGGTTTTAGCTCATTTGATTCTCTCAGGTACACCCAAATATGAATCCATACCACCAAGTTTATTTATTCCCAAGCATTGATGAATTAGGTTTCTATCCGGCACAGGAAAAGAATGTCCAAATTGAATATATGATTTGTCAAAAAACTTTTGTTGGCATGACATCTATTCGTAATCTTTTAGAATCTTGATAATATGAGTAGCCTCCGCTACATTTGCTTTACAGAATAACAGATTATCGTCATCAAATTACATATGTGAAATTGTCAAACTACTACGCGCAATTGAAATACCAATATCGTCAGCTTTCTTAAGCTTCAAAATCAGTACCTCTGTACATAATATAAAAATATATGGAGATAGCGGGTCTCCTTGCCGAAGTCCCCTATGTGGTTCAATTTTTCCTTTAGGTACACCATTAATGATAATATAATATTCCACAGAGGTTATGCAGACCATGATGCATTTTATCCATTTCTCATGGAAACCTAATTTGTGAAGTAAATATTCTACAAAAGCCCATTCAACTCTATCATATGCCTTGCTCATATATGTCTTGATAGCCATGAATTTTCCTTTTACTGCTTTGTTAGCTTTTAAAGCATGGAAAATTTCCTGAGCTATTAGAATATTATCAGAGATCAAACGACCTTTAACAAAAGCCGATTATGTCTATGATATTAGCTTTGGTAAAATTTTCTTTAATCAGAGACATAATATTTTTGAGATAACCATATAACCCATATTACATAGGCTTATTCGTCTAAATTCCGCCATTTTAGAGGGTCTAGAGACCTTAGGGATCATGAAAATATTGGTTTGATTTATCTTTGGGTCAAAATTACCTTTAACTAAGAAGTTATTGACCAACTTGATTAGGTCGTCTTTAACGACATCCCAAATTTTTTGATAAAATAAAGCTGCCATACCATCTGGTCCCGATGTTTTTCCTGGATCCATCTAGAATATGGCCGGTTTAACTTCCCCTTATGTTACATTATCCAATAGAGTATTATTATCTGACACTGTAATCTTAGCTTTGATGCCCGATAAAGCAGCCAGTGTGGTGCAGCGTGGCACCAGGGTTAGACCGAAGCGCGCATTCTTATATTCTCTCTGGGCCTTTTTCTATTTTAATTATCTATTTTTAAAGACTATTAAGCTTTTGTTGGTTTATTTGAATAAGGCCTTAAGGTTATGTGTTTTGGGCTTGAATTGAGAAAGACCCTCTTTCTTTTAAAAGCCAATTTTGTTGGCCTCTTAAGGGAAAAAGGAAGTCTGATCAGTTTTACGAACTTTTCCATTTTTCTAGGGATTTTCAGTTTTTGTTAGTTTTCCTTTTTTTAGGGTTTCCTATAAGGCCTCGGCCCATTAGGTTTTTAGGGTTTTCCTCAGGGAATTCACTATAAATATGTAACCCCTTACATCATTAATAAACATAGAGATAATTAGAGAAAATAGCTTTTGCTTAAAACCGTAGCCGTCTTTGTCGTCTAGAAGCCAGGTCCGATCGCCCTCAGGCTTTCATTGAGCTGAGTCTTAACGCAAGTGAACTTTGAGTTCTTTGTGTTAAGCAGGGTCCCAGTAGATCTACATAGATCTATTGGTGAGATTAAACCTATCCCACCGCCTTCTTCTTTATCACCACCGTCCGCCGCCTTTCTTCATCATCAAGCCACCGCCGCCTCTAAACCCTAGAAGCCGTCGCCACCGTTAATTAGTTGCTTCCGCCGCTGCCTCTTGTCTTGTTGCTGTAGCCTCCAGGGATCAAAAACCCTAATCTCTTATCTGCGCTACACAAAAGTGAAAATATTATACCACTTGATGTGAATAATGTTGAGAAGTAGGAAACAACTTCCTGGACAATATCCTCATCACAAGAAACCCATACTCTATATAAGACTAATAATCCCACAATCCTATTCCTAGCTCTCCGTTGTTTTGTTTGAGAGTGGAAGAATTTTGTATTCTCATCCCCTTCCTTAAGCCATTTATTTCTGTTTTTTTGTTTCCTGTATATATCTTCTTCGAGATATGCAGTTTTAAATTGTACTTTTGCTTCAAAGATCGCCTCGGATTGGGCATTGTTATCATTATGTAGATCCTGTAATTGCTTTTGTAACTTTGAGATTAATTGTTTCCCAAAAAGAATAGTTTGTTTCCTCTATTTAGAGATATTGCGTCGACATTGTTTAATTTTACCAACCAAGGAAAGACGCGACCGACAACGGAAACCCCTCCATCATCTTTCTATTGATTCCTTTAAGCCTAGTTTACCAATCCATCTTTTGTCAAAAATAAACTGGTAATGTTTAATATTGTTTTCAATCCCGAAAGAGCCCACTATTGGTGTGTAGCCAGACCCAATCATATCTAAATATTCAATAATGCATTGCTGAAAACAATTATGCCAATCAACATTACCGTAAGCATTGTCCAATTTACATCTAATAATTCTCGATGTTCTAGATCCTCTCCAGGACAAGGTATTTCCTACGATAAGAAATTCTATCAAACCACAATTTTGTATCATTAAATAAAAATCAACGAAGGAATTACGATGTCTTAAAGAACCGCCTTGTTTTTCATGATTTCCTGATAATTCATTGAAATCTCCCATAAGGAGCCATGGAAAATTTCTAACAATACCAATTCGGGTTAATATTTCCCAGACCCGCTCTCTCAAATGTTGTTTTGGTTCACCATATATAAAGGTGATATGAATCGGAGATCCTTGATAATCCATTGATATGTCAAACATTCTAGAATCTTTGTATTTAATTGTAATATTAAGATAATTAGAAAAATATAATGCTAAACTACTGCTTAAACCATTTGCTTCGACTGTTACCAATGAATCATAACCAAAATGATCTAGCAAATTTTCCATAAAAATGAAATTATTATTAGATTCTGAAAGAAACAAAAATTCTAGTTTAAATTTCTTCCACATTTCTCTTAAATAATTTATTGATATCCTATTACCAATTCCTTGACAATTCCAACAGAGGGATCTAATCATAAAGTGAAAACTTAGGAATTTATGGAATTCTTTTCGGGATTATTGGTCTTCTTAGCCTTATTTCCTTTTGTCTTAGCACCTTGTTCCAGTTTTCTTGGAGACATAATAGCAAAAGACGTCATATTCTGAGTTGAAACTCCACGAAGAGGGGTGAGAAGTTTCTTGTTTGGGCCAAGAGGAGACTTATTTAACAACATAGCTTGCTACTTATCTTCTTGAATTCTTAATTCCCTTTGAAATGCTGCCATTTCCTCATCAGTAAAACTGCCCACTTCCTCCAAAGATTTTGGAGACAACATGCCTTTGTTTGGACCTCCATCGGTGTCATCTACAATCAAAAGATCATCATTTTGTACCTCTCATTCAGTAAGAACCACCTCTCACTTACTACTCTCCTTGTGAGTTTCATGAGGGTAAGTGACATCATTCATGTTGGCATCTATATTGTTCTCAGTCCCTTACTGGAAGAGAAATCGACGAGCTTTCTTGGCAGAGGACACCGTCGTCGAGATCATAGGTTGAGCATGGTTCTACTCACCCTCTTGTTGGACAATCATCATATTAGTATCTGCTCCAGAAGCTTGTAAATTACCAAGATTCCTTTTAGAGCTTGAATTATCCTTCAAGGGAGAAGGTGCAATTTGGCCATGGTTAATACCTGCATTTAGAGGGTTTCAAGGTTTAGCCACCCGGGGTTTACGGTCTCGATGTGCCAGTTTACCCTTCAGCTCTTTACCTAGAACCAGAGCACCCTTGTAAATTGATGGTTTCGAAGTGCCTCGCACCTCAGATGAAGAGCGAATATTCTCCTTCTCCATCGCCTTTTAACATCTTGACTCTTTATGTGCCATACTCTACAAGTATATGAGATTCTTTCCCTCGGACAATTTCCATATCAATATTGAATATTAAGGGCTTCGAACAAGCCACCTCAATAAGAATTCTTCCTCGATTTACTCAATTTCCAGGATCTTCCCCAAGGACTTCCTATGGTGGAAAGCGTAATAGGATATTGGAAGTTAAAAGGTACACCTGACAGCTTTACCCAAAACTTGATCGTATTAGGGTAGTTGACATCTGCAAGTGGCTTTCATCTAGCGAGAGAAACCATCCACCCAGCGAAATGGGTTTTTCCGAGCTTGAGCACCTCTTCCAAATTGTCTCATGATCGAAATGATACTGGAATCTGCCGCAACCTTGGTTAACACATGAGACTCTAACCTATTTCTGCCAGAATTACGGCATCATGAACACGAACGAGCATACATCTTGGACATAAGGATTTAGACATCTTCTCAACATAACCTTGGAGCATTTCGCTAGAAGTTCTGAGTTGTCAAATTGTGGTATCTTCAGCTTTAGCCAGCGAGGAGGGGAATGAGAATCCTCCAGAGCTTTGCCGAGTTTAATTTTTGACACATCGCCAAAAAAATTTGAACCTCGCAAGGATGAGCAAGTTTACAAAAATTGGTGATGATCATAAATAAATTCAGAACGTTAATATAGAATGGATGGAAGAGCGTGAAGACCTCTAACTGCCACAGTTCAAGAAACGTTTTATCACTATTCATGGCTCAAACGTTTCGGCAATGGGCTAATGATCCTTGACCACAATTCTTCATTTCCCAACTTTTTGGTTTCTTTTGTAGACCCATTCACTCCACCTTTCGCATACTCGTTTATTTGATTTAAAACTCCTTTTTTAAAAGTCAATACATGTGATATTGGTCCATTAAACACATCCTAATTTAAAATAAAATAAGAAAAACAAACTCAAAATATATACAAGGATACCATGAGATTGCCTCCCAAGTGCTCTTGTTTAAAGTCACCAGCTTGACTTTGTTGTTGTTGTTCATTCCTTGTGACCTTCGCGTGATGCACTTGCATCGGATCCTTCATCCGTGGAAAATTCTTGCCAACTATTTTGGTGATTCTTTTGACTCCTACCTCATCTCTTGTGGATTTAACCACCAACACTACTAAGTACACCACAAAAACTGATCTTTGGTGCTTGCATAAGATAAGATGTTCCTTTTGTGGTGTACTTAGTAGTGTTCATTTTCTCAACATCAAGCAGCTTGACTATCTCAAGTGACAACAATTCAAACTTGCACAAGGATCGCATAAGGAATCATCAAAGTTCATATCACCAAGTGTGAAAGGTATATCAAAGGGAACACCTTAGGTTCTAGTGGGGTTGGAAACAACATGTTATTCCTCTGGTCTTTCAAAAAATCATCTTTTTTTGAATACCCATCAACACCAAAACTTTGAACAACAATCATGGAAAAGGAAATAAAGAAGGATGAGTATAAATACTCAGTGAGGAGATCATCTCTGCCCAACGAAACACAATACTATATTCCTACTTCTAACATCAATCAACACACACATAACACCCAACACAATAACACATAACAAACATGACATCTTTATAAGTTAGTTGAGGACACCAAACGTCCACGGTCCGCAATCTATCCACAAAATTCATGAAATTTGTGTCTACTATCCACTGTTACTGCTGACCATCCAAATTAAGCCACTTCATCCCTGAATCTGAAACCATGACCATAGACCATCCATAGTTATTGCTAACCATCTACAGCAAGCCACTTCATCTCCTTACAATACTTTTATAGTATAAACTATATTCCATCTTGTTCTAGTTAACCTCAGACAACATTAAACATATCAACAAACATGATTCCAAACATTGTATCCAGCCCTATAATTTAAGCATCATGATACATCAAAGAAGAAATATAAAACTGTGTTTCCACATATCACACCCTCACCTTAGCCTGAATGGAAGATGAGTGAAAAACGTTCTGTCTGATTGAAAGACCATTTGAAGATGTATTTTAGCTTCAAATCCCGATCGGAATCCTGATCTAGAAAATAGACTCTCAAGAATTTCCATCAATGGGTTTATTGCCTTATGGCTCTACTGATTCGCCCGTAAACTGGTTCTCAGCATGGGTAATCGTGGATTCGATCTCCAAAAATTATTCTTCAAAACCTCACCATAACTTTTAAATCACAACTCCAAATTTGACTCCACTTTCTGCTATGCATAGATATAGGGGTCAGGAGGAGATACGCCAAATATCATTCGATTCCGAGCCAGCTTACTCTTTCGTTTCTCTATTTTACTCCACGGGGTTAGATAAGATAGTGGCTACGATTTTTGAGACTTCTCTTAAGGCTTTCTAGGGTTTCCCTGCAGCTTTATATGTGTACTAGATGAACACACGTGCTATGAATGAGATAAAAATACTATTTTTATATGTATAGTAGATATGTATATATTACAAAATCAAATATTATTTTTGATTTTTTATTTGAGTTAGGTATAAGGATCCACATATATTTGTATTTGTTTATTTATGATTACATAAGTTTCTTACTTTGTATTTTTGGTCATTTAAAGATATAAGTATATTGATATATTTATTCCTTAATATTGGAAATGTGATTATGTTTTCAGATTGAGTTATACAAATAATTTTTTTTTAATATTTCAATAAAACAAAGCTATGATTTTGATAAAATCAAAATTAATTTATTAGAGTACTAATTAATAATAAATATAACAAAAACAATAAATGTTAAAAATAATATTGCATCGAAAAAATGTTTTTCTAAATGTAGTAACTGCGTAGCAAAAGTTTAACTTCGTGATCCCATAAACAAATCTCACACACATAAGATTTATTCATGTCATTATCCACACCGTAGCGATATCAAAATTTTTTGAGCCTTACTAATTTGGAAGTTTGACCATCACAAACACACTTCTTTTTGATATTAGATATTTTTCACTCTGAACGTACACCATAAGGATTGGACATGAGATGTCTGTCAATTCGTACTCGAACTCTATCAAGGTCTATGCTTTTTCATGTATTAAATGTTCTTATACACTATGTTTTCAATTCATAGGATAAACGTTAACATATAGATGAATGCATAAAGTAATGAAGTTGCTATTACAACATTGTAAACAACAGACAATCATTCAATATCAAAAGATACTTCATTAACTAAAAATCGATGAGACATATATATCAATAATCCTGGTAATTATAAATTTGAAACTATATTGCAATCACTTAACTTAAAAACATTATTCATTAGTTAAACAATCTTTTAACTAAATGTTCTATATTTTGCAATCTTTTAACAAAAGTTTATATATTTTACAAATAAGAAATTAAATAGACAGAAGCTTACTTGTTAACCATCAATTTTTGAGACTTCTCTTAGGGTTTTTGGGTTTCTTTGCAGCTTTATATGTGTATATACACACAAATTATCAGTGTTTTATTTACTTATTCAGTCTAATGAGCTTGATCTTCATTCTCTAATTGGGCCTAAAAGAACGGGTCTCACAAATATGTTCTGGGATTTTCCATATTGGACAGATCAACTTCTTCATCGTAATCTAGATGTGATGCATATCGTGAAGAATGTTTGTAAAAATATCATGAACATGATTATGAATGTGCCTAAGAAGACAAAAGATACTTTGAAATCCAGGAAGGATTTACCTACTATGTATAGGCGGAAAGATTTAGAGGTTCTACCAAATAGAAAATCCTCAATACCGATTTTCAAATTATCAAAGGAAGCCAAAAATAATTTCCTGAAGTGGATGCAAAATAAAATAAAGTTTCCCGACGATTATGTTTCTAACATTTCAAGTTGTGTCAACATTCATAATGTCAAACTTAGTAGACTAAAAGGACATCATTGACACATGATATGCAGCGTATACTCCAGATTGTAATGCAGAGCTTCTTCCAAAAAATGCACACATGGCAATATTAGGTATATATATTAACATAATACATATTCTAATTCAAATGTTTATTATTTGTATATATATTTTTATTGAATTTATTGAAATAATTTCAAATAAAAATATAAATATATAATTATTTATATATAAATATACTTTTATTAAATTTAAAATAATATTTAAAATGACATTTATAAAATTGATTTTTGAATTTAGAGATTGCTTTGTTTTCGGGATTTATGTGGAAAGACACTGGAAATTAATGATAAGACCACGATGCAAGAAAATATAGTGGTTAAGATATGTAATTTGGAGAAGAAAATTCCTCCAGTAATTTTTTTATGTGATGGAGCATCTTTCGATCCACTTGCCCGATGAAGCTCAATTAGGAGGTTCAGTAAAATAAAAGTGGATGTATCCATTTGAGCGATTTATGGCTCACTTGAAAAAGATAGCAAAAAAAAATAAAAAAAATGGAGGATCCATAGTTGCAGAGTGTGTAAATGAACTGCGGATTTTGTGTTCGAAGAACAGTTGATTTGGAATATTCTGTTTTGTTGGAGGAGATTTTTATGATTGATACTACCGAACTTTCGGCCACAAAGCAATAGTTTTTGAATGTGTATGGTTTATCAAACACCTGGTCGTGGAATACGTCAAAATGCTTATGAAATTGCTGATATATGTCCTAGGCGAAAGTATGAGAAATATGATCATTTTACTGTTCATGAACATGCTGACCAAATGTGTTACATACCATATCCACGAGTAAGAAGAAGTAGCGAAGAATGGTGGGCAGAAAGTAAGGTAATTCTACGTGGTTATAGGGATAACAATACAAATGAGTTGATGAACAAGGTTTACAAGAAGAGACCCATAATCAAAATGTGGTGGTTAAGCAAGAGAACATGCAGTGGAAGCAGATTCAGAGGAAGATATGGATATTGATGATGGTGAAACCGTTCCAGAAGAAACCAAAGACGACGATGAGGTTGAACCCGAAGACGAGGATGAGGACGAGCCCAAAGATGAGGATGAGGATGAACCCGAAGACTATGACTCAAACAATTATGAGTGATCGATGTTTTATTTTTAAACATTATGACTTTAAGTTATATTTTTCTTTGGATTCGACAATGAATACTTCAAGATCTCTTTATGTTCGCTCTGTGTCTCGAGTAAGGAGGACTTTGACAACATCTGTGAGCGGTGGAGTCAATTTTTCTACACGGTCGACTGCACCGCAACTTTCTCCTATGAGCTTGGATGAGATAATGACGTCTCCATCTCACCGCCTCAAGCCACGTTTACATCCTGACAGACCAAATCGACCTAAGGATTTTTGGTAAGTACTTTATTTTAGATTAAAAACTCTGTTTGTTTTGTGAAGCTTGTAGATCCTGAGAGATCAAATGAATGTAGTTGGTTTGTTTGTAGTTTGATTGAAAACTTTGGCTTATTTGTATCTTGATTTTAGTTTAGATTTTTGTCTTAGTACTAGTAATCATATTAAGAATTGTTGTTAATTAGTGTAGACAATCTCTCTGATATTATGTTTATTGTTTGTGTTGTTTTTTGTAATGTCACCAAATTAAAAGGGAGTCAGTGTTATCACGAGACCATAAATTTGTTGTTTTTTTTACTACATATAATATCTAGGTTGAAAAGTCAAATTAAGCTTTGATTATTTTTGATATCCTAAAGCTCGATCTAATAGATTTGAGTCATTAACAAATATAGTTGTAGTTAGTCACTATTCATTGAGTGATAAAAGTGTGTTGTTTAATCACAAACTTTGGTTTGTTTATGTTGTTAAGATTTATTGTTTGATGAGTCACAATGTCAAGATTTTTTCTCTGTTTGTTGAAGCTTTCGATGATGTTGCTTTGTGAGCTCATATTACTGTTTTGACCAAAGTTTGATGAGTTTGAGGCCAAAGTTACGATGATGATTCAATTGCACAAGAATAGGAAAAAAACATTAGAATTATGAAATTTTACAGCTTTATGTTTGTATTGAATAATTGGTAAAACCTCTCACGTATGTTAGAGTCTTTCTTTTCACTAATATTTTGCAGAGTCTTGAATGCTTTAAAATGTTTAATATCATAACTATAACCACTGTTTCTCTCTTAATCTTTTATGTTAGTTAGTTTTGGATTTGATAATTGTGTTAAAATTGATATTAGCTTCATATACCAAAATAATTTCAACGGTGCATGGAGTTGTCTACAAAATGTTCAACCAGAACATCGTGTTCAAAGTTTGTAGTAGGTTCTCTCTTTGACTTTTTTTTTTCTGTGAACACTTGTTGGTTTTGTAACTACAATTCTGTTTTAACTTTCAGCAACACTATTACTGAGAAATGGAACATCATGAGGCGGTTGTCAAATTATACCGTAAGCAGTTTCGGGACTTGATCAAGAACATGATCATCAAGAAAACATGAGACAGGGTCAAACCAAGTTTTTTGAGTGGTGATAATTGGAAATCTGTTGTTGGGACACACCAAAAACAATTAAAAAGTTCAGAATCTGTAGTGAGGCAAGAAAATCTCAATGAGATGGTTATGGAGAGCATCGCAACACTAAAGGTTCAAAGTCATTTTCCAAAATTCATTAAAAAATAAGGTAATTTATGTTTGATAATTTCATATTTACGTATGGCTGCATATTGTTGTGGTGTTATGTCTAACAATATATTTTTTTTCTAGGCTGAAGAAAACAATGGTGTTATGCCATCGATTCCAGACTAGATTAAAAGGACTCACACTAAATCAGATGGGACCTTTGTGGACTAAAAAGCTAAGAAGATACTTGAGGATATTCATAGCTTGGCAACTAAGGTGTCAACACCAAATCTGGATTTATATGATTGTGAAGAAGAGTCCACTGTTTCAAAACATGCTTCAATAATGTTGAATAAGGCTTTCTATAAGGTAACCACTTCTTTTTTGTTTCGGTTGTATACTTTCTCTTCTTACCTGTTTTACCTCAAAACAGAATCATGTTTATATTGTTAAACTGACTTATGTTTTTCACAATTACTTTTTTGAATAGCATGTTCCTATTGTGAATAGCATGTTCCTATTGTGAAGGGTTATCGATTTGGGCTAGGCTCAGTTTAGTTTCATAAAAGGGATTCGTTCAAGGCGTCCACACCATATCACTCAAGCCAAGTTAATTTGGAGGCAGAGTTTCCAGAAATGAAGGGTACAGTGTCTGCTCTTGAGTCTCATGTTTCTAGTCTTGGTGAGAAGTTTGACAAAATGCAGTCTCTCTAATGGGCAATCGATCAAATCTACTTGGCATGGTATGAAAAGACTTTCAAAGCAATGAATATATGAGTTCAATATGGCTAAATGATTTTTAGGGTGACTAACTCTCAAGAACAAGGAATGTTAAACTCTATGCAAATCATGTCAAGACGAAAATAATTTTCGTCATATTTTCTATTCTACACATCCTAATCATGTAATCCACACCAAATCCCGAACAAATTGCTAAATTTCTACCCTTTTCTTTACAACCCAAAGAATCACTTTGAAAAATTAAACCAAGCACAAGTCACATACCTTTAGAAGATTGAGAAACATAAAAACACAAGCTCTTTACTTTAGTAAACCTCATATTTTACTTATTTGATTTACTATATTTTCTTTTTCTTTCTTTGAGGATTTTTTATCAGTAAACACACAATTAGAGCTAAGCACATTGTGTATTCCCAAGTTTTTAGTGCTAAACATTCCCATTTATTTTATTGTCACCTTTAACACAATAATTTTTGTTCAACCATTTTAAACTTGAAAATTTAGAATCAACACATTATGACACAAGAATTCAAACTTGAGCTAGAGAAATGGATAGGAAAATTGATGAACCTGAAACAAGCTACTCAAACAAGAAACAAATTCAAACTAAATGACAAATAAACCGAACAAGAACAAATCATAAACAAGCAAATAATGACAAATGAACCAAAACAAAATAAGACAATGAGTTTCAGGTAAGACAATTTATCTAGAGGAGAGACAATCAAATCAAGATGCTCAAGAACACAATAATAACCATCATAGGGCATTAATCACAAAATGAGAACATCCCACTTTCGTGGCAATGAACCCTTTGCTAAACAATCAATGGAGCTAAACCCTCATTTGCAAATTCAAAGTCTAACAAGCATAAAAGATGAAGTTCACTATGACCACTTTTCACCATAACATCAACTCTCGTTGACTAGGGAAGGAAAGCTCAAAAAAGAGTCATTCAAGAATTTTATCGAACACCTCTAGTTGTGTAGTGCAGCAAATGAAATTAGGGTTTCAATCTCAAGAGGCGACAACTACAAGATATTCAATAGCGGCATAAGCAAGTTAACGACGGTGGCGACGTGATTAGAGTTTGTGAGGTGGCGGGGGTGTGGTGGTGATGATTCATGGCGGTGACGTGAAGCAGTGGCGACGGCCGATGATGATGATGACGGCGGTGGGATAGATAAGCTCAACCTTAATGAACTGAATCAACCAAGAGACCTTCTACCAAGCAATATAACGCTAGGTTCACACTTGCTCAGGCTTTCAACACATGGGAGGTGATATGCCTGCGACGACGGCTAGGGTTTTTGTTGTGATACTCTCACCTTTGAGAAAACTCTCTTTTTATCAAAATGGCTCCAAAATACCAAAGTGCAGGGGATTACATATTTATAAGAGATCTCATAAAAGACACCCTTAACCCTAATGGACTAATCCTAATGGGCCTAAACAACAACCCTAATTAAAAAAGCATATGGACTCTAACAAATGGGCCTATCTAATTAATTAAAAACAAACATAAGCAAATAGGCCATATTAATGGACCTAAACAAAACAAGGGAGCCTTATGATCTGATAGAATTACGGCCCATCAAGCAAGCTTAATGGACCTCATGGCTGAGTGCTCTTGATCCCTGGTGCCACGCTGCACCAGATCCCTCCCCGTTTGAGAGATTCGACCTCAAATCCTTGGCCTAGCCCTTCTCTTCACGTGCTAGCTACGTCCAACTCCTTGTTCTCCTCGTAGCTTCTCTTACCCGCATTGGCTAGTATCTCCATATCAACATCATTATCACTAATGCTCAAGTCTTCTGTATCATCAAACCGATCTTCAGTCCTCTTCCTAGTAGCTCCATCTGGTAGATCCATCAACCTACTCAGATTCTCTTCCTTCTCTCGATCACATCCACAGAATGGTTGCGGCCAATATGGCTCAACATCATGTTCACCATTCAGAATTACCTCTACTTTCTTCTCCTTGTTCATGACGTTGGATGTTTCTTCTTTAACCTCCCTTTCACGTTCACGTCCTTGAGCTCCTTCTTCTGGTACGTTCAGCAACCTACTCGGTTTTCCCTTCTCAGGCGACTTCTTCAAGCTTTCATCCTTGTTGCCCGCACCTCCTTGAGTTTGATTAACACTTGTAATTTCAAACTCATTTTCTCGGCCTTCACCACAAGACTTGGAAAGCAAACATGTGTCAAACCCTTGCGCACGCATCCCAAACAGCGGACGCTTCACCAAACTTATAGTGTCTCCTCGCCATGGACGGAGGAGTGTTGGTGCGTCCACAACGGCGCCTCACTCAACTTATTTTATGATGTCATCTCTCTGGTCTTTTTACTCTTCAAGACACTTTTATCTTCCACAAGTTCAGACTTATGAACACCAAAGGTAGAAGAGGCTTGTTTATTGATATATGTGTATTTTAGCTAGTCTTAGGAGTCGTATTCTACCCATTTTGCATATGTTCTCATAGTGTTTGCATCATTTTAGAGTCCTTTTAGCTTCATTTGCATACTTTGCATTTGC
>WJSH01002109.1:5713-23015 GCA_009757365.2 Lepidium campestre
TTGTTTCTTACTTTGTGATTGTTAATGGTTCTACCCACGACTATATACTTCTTCAAAGGGAGTTGCGTCAAGAGGATATTTTGTCTCCTTTCTTGTTTATACTTTATACAGAAGCGATGGTGCACATCATGTTTAAGGCAGAGGCCAAACATCGAATTACATGCATCAATCTTCATCATACGAGTCCCTTAATCCAACAACTCCTGTTTGCCAATGATAGTTTGTTTGTTTGCAGAACCTCCCAAACAGAAAACATTGAACTCCGAAAATATTTTCAGATTTATGGGGATCAACGAATTAATTTTCAAAAATCGACTATAACCTTTGGATTGGCCATTGTATTCTTAATATGCAGCCCACTAAAAGGAAATGAGAAATACCTTGGTCTTCTTAAATGTTTAAAGTCTATTCTTTTTTTTCGTTTTGTATTTTTTTTTCTCAGAAAGTGCACACAGTTTCTTGACTTCTTCCTTTTAATAAGTAGCTGCCGGAGAAGGGTCATCACCTACTTTACTACTTTACTACTATCTCACATCACTCTTATCTAACATATTACTACATAATCTAGCATACTACGGTCTTTTAATGAAACTTTTTAATACCCAAATTACCCTTACTTAGTTAATAAGAATAAAAATAAATAAATTGGTTTACTAAAAAACCGATCCCCAAAAAAATGAATTTTTTTAATATAATTTTAAATTTAATTTTCCAATAGTGAGTCCCTCAAAAAGCTGAAACATCAAACACTTATTTTAAAATTGGTTTATTAATTCTCACCAAATTCAAATTATTTTTTCTCCACACGATTTTGTTAGATTTTATCCTTATTAGTTTTGTATTTGCAAGATAAAATATTTATAAAAATGGTTCCCTAATTTCTTTCTAAAATTCAAATAATGTTAAAAATATATGTATTCTAAAATTTACTAATTTTGATGAATATGTACGTTAAATTAAATTTTGTTTCAATTTATTTTTGTTTGTAGATATTTGAGTTATAAACAAAAAATCTAATACATAACAAATCTAGTCCGATTAATAATTAAATCTGAACGCAATTTATAACACTAGTACCAATCCAAAAATATGAAAGATCCAATCTGAACCAAATCTTCATCTATATTTTTTTATCACAATAATTATTGGAGTTTTATATTTTTAAAATTTGTATAACTTAGTTGGATAGTTTATTATTGTGATTTTGTAAATCTACGTATGGACTAATTTCAATGATATGTCACATGTGTCAACTCTACAATTTTCTAAAAAGCTAATGGATTTTAAAGAATAACTTTTTAAAATGATATATGGCATGTGTCAACTCTACAATTCTCTAAAAAGCTGATGTGTCAGCTTGAGAGACACCAACTCTATTTTACATATGTAATTACATTATTATAATCTAATACAACTATGATCAACTAATTTGATACTATGATTCACTTATTTGATACTCTTATTGTGTCTTTAATTGATGAGTATTCATATGAAGAGATATATCAATCAAAAAGAAGTTCTTGTAATGAAAATAAACAAAAAAAAATTCTGTATGTGTTATGATAAGAGTTTCCACATAAAATTACATACACTTTTGTTAAGGTTTTGTTGATGTTAAACATAACACTGCAAAATATGTCGTTAAGGAAAATAACAAAGACTAAATACATGAACTGGTTCGAAATATACTACAACTACATCAAGTAATTTGTACAACAAAAAAATGTAATTTTTACCTTCGTAAAACTAATAAGATTAAAAATACAACTATTTGTAATTTCAGACAACTAAAAAATCAGAGACAATCAACATTAAAGGAGGCCCACTCAAATATTAAAATTCTCGTGTCAGTATTAAATGGGCCACCAAGCGTCAGTAGGGACCGCCCAAATATTTATTTTCCCACTCATATTTTTTTTATTTTTCTTCAAATTTTTCGTCCAAACGTTTATATATTAAATATTGTATGTGATTTACAAAAATATTCAGCTAGTATAGTGGTTGTGGTGTCTTTTATTGAGTTAGAAACTATGGTTCAAACCACATAAAACTTATTTAAGTCATTTTTTACATATAACTTAAACGAAGGGTAAAATAGTTATTTACTTTTCATCTTCTTCATGAAACCCTAAAAACAACAAAAAATTTAGTGATGGCCGTATCTTCGTTTTTCAACATTTATTTTTATTTTTATCATGTTTGCACTTAAAATTGTAGATTTACTAAGAATAGCAAAAAAATAAGTTTTTCAAACTAACTCGAATATAAAAATCAAGAATCGAGAAAAAAAATTAACTAATAGAAAAAATCATAACTAGGTTTACTTATTTGGGATTTGAAAATTTTTATTCTTTCTAGTTGGTTTTGTCTTATTGCTTTTACCCAAATTATATCCAATTGGATCATAAAATGGGTGGGTTTTGACTAGTTGGTCTGTAATTTCATCAACTTTTATCTGGGTAAAAGGTAATTTCTTAAATATTTGCATTTAAAATAAATATTAAAGAAAATAGAAACATAACGAGAGTGTTTCAGAATAAAAGCTTCCTTTGAGTAGTATCTGAGACGTTGATCCGCCGGAGAATTGACCGGATAAATCATATTTTCCCGACGTTTCTAGAAAGCTCCGGAGTCATGCTTTACCTCTCTAGACGTTATATCTCTCGTCTTCTTCGATCCGGTAATCATCTCCGTGGCGATTCTGCGGCGGTTATCTCCTGTTCCTCTCCCTTCTCTGAGCTGGTACGAATTCACTCGCACCCGAAATTTCAATTTTTCTCATCCAAATAGTAATGCCATCGATAAATGATTCGAATCAGAGCAAGATTGGTTTTAAAGTTGGTTTTTTTCTAATTCGGAACTGTTAATGGATTAGTAATATCATTTTATGCAGAATCTTGTTGTTAACCTCTGGATCTTACTGTTGAGTTTGCTGCCATTTTAATTTTGTTAAGTGACGGTGTGGTGTTTACACAGGACGGTGGGATCAAGAACTTACATTCTGGAACACGAAATGCATTTTTGTGGAGAAATGGCCCACAATGTAGTTCTCAGCGAAGCTTTCTTGAACGAGAACAAGTCTCATTTTCCATTTTTCGATGCTTTAGCAGTGGAGATGAAACAGTTCCTCGATTGGATCGGAAGTTTATGGCACAGCTATGGGTTTCAGATATGAAAAAGCTAAAGGCCATGGAAAAGCGTCATAGGAAAGCTTCTAAGCATAGGAATTATCCTGAGAATAATGTACTCAATGAACGATCTTCTTTAGCTACTAAGGAAAACCATTATGAGCCTGCTGAGCCTACACTGCAGCAACCACCGGTTAGCCAGTCTATGTCTGGTCTTTTGAAGCCTAAAACTTCTGAGGAGGTGATTTATTTATTATCTTTCCTTTGGCTACTAAACTATAATATAATAAAAATGCTTTCTTTTTGTGGTTTTGGCTTTAGATTTGGCTTTAAATAATCTTCGTATATGTATGAATTGTGTCTATAACATGCCCTTTTGCTTATCAGTGAAAGTGCATGTAAAAAGCATCGCCAATTAGCTTTTTGTTGGGTGCTGCTTTATCTCTATTATAGTTTGTTACTTCTAGTTTTTGTTTTACTTAGTAAGTTGAGAATTGAGCTCATTGTATACTTGTTTTGCCTGAGTTTCTTGCAATGTAGGAGTTGGAAATCATAATCTTGTTTACATTATTTTTCAGGTCAAAATTGCAACTCTGCTTGCTCGATCAAATTTGCTGATTACAAGGGACATTGAATGGGCAAATCTGGTTCTTGGTTTTGAACAGGTATTTTTTTCTTTCAGTTCTCCTGTTCCTCCTTTAACTATGTAATACCGTTGCTTCTTTCTGGTGAAACAAATAACTTTACAATGTTGTAACTCTTACATATCAAATGTCCCTTCAAGTCCTACCCTTTCATCTTCTATCTCTCTACGTTTAGCTGCCATACTAATTGTGTAATCTCCTCTCCTTGCTGCAGGAAAATCGCTATATTGTAGTAGATGTTTGCTATCCTCAGGCGGTAAGTGATATCTCAACACATAGATTTTGTGTTTTCGTTGATGAAAGTTTTGAGCGTGGAGGGCACAACCATAGTTAAGACTTTGAGTTCATACAAAATTTTCCGTATTTCAAACCCCTCTCTTTTCTCACTTTCTTGACAGCCTGTGGGGTCTATCCGGGAACAAAGCAATTTAATTGCCCGGCAGGTTACATTCTCACTCTGAAATTTCTCTCCATACTAATTATGTATCAATACTTTAAATTGGCTGTCACCAATGAGCAGTGTTTAAGTTTTGACATGTTAATTTCATTCACACCACACTTTAGTGATTTTCCTAACTGATTGAATATCCTATGAGCATATGTATAGGCAGGCATGTACTTTCTTCTAATAATTGTCTAGGCTTAACTTTGATTGTCGAGGCTTCTCTTATTTTCTCACGCATTAGAGATTCTTTAGCTGAATTGTGTTGATTTGTTATTTGAATATCCTTCTCTCAGGAAGGTACATAATGTAAACTTACTCGCCAAAAACTTCTGTTGTCTCTATCAGTTATCGCCAAGCACTAAGACTAATACCTATTTCTATTCTTCTGTTAGCTCAGACAAGTTGTGTCCTGATATTTACATATCTTGTTGGCAGTAATTTTTATGTCTCCACCAAAATAATAATAAACATTTCCATGTGATTTTTACAATATTTGCAGCTGCTTCGTACCCGGCGCCCATTTGTTGCATCCATAACTGATGCTTTGGGTAATGAGCTTTTCCGGGTGAGGTTTCTTGGATTCTGACGTGTTAAAATTTGCTACAAGATGAATTTTTCAATATGTCTGAGCTAATCATTCTTTTACTTCATTTAGGTTCGTAGACCCTTCTGGTGGATCACAAGTTCAATATATGCTGAGATTGATGGAGAGGTACACTTGTGTAGCAAGCATATAAAGCCTTACAAAAGAGTAACCTTATGTTAAGATTTCAAATTGGGCTCATTCTCTGTTGCGGGTGTAGGAAATTGGTGTGGTTCATCGACGATGGCATCTATGGAGAAGAATTTATGATTTATACCTGGGGTAAACTTATAGTAATTTCTTCCCATGTATATATTTGCATTATTTTTTTTCATTGGCATTTTTGAATGCTTGATTGATCTATTGTGTATTTTTTTCTTTGTAATTCGGGGGAAAAGGACTCCACAGCTTTGATGTTGAAAGAATCAACACATGTTTTTTTCTTCGTTAAAACTAATCAACATTTTGGATGAACCTAATATGTGACATTCTCTCTCTGCAGGAACAAGCAATTTGCAGTGGTGGAAAATCCTGGGTTTTGGAATTGGACATTTACCGTGAAGGATGCTGATGGGGAAGTGTTAGCCCAAATAGATCGTGATTGGAGGGGTTTTGGCTTTGAGGTTCGTGTATCTTGCACTTCTATTGTTGCTAACTAGAGGTTATAAACTAGAAGATCAGCCAAATGAAGAATCTCTAAAAAGAAAAGCTGAAAACATATATAATTATGGAGACAAATAAGTCTTTTAAATCTTGAACTGTCTTCAGTGCGATCCTTGTAGAGACTAGAAGACACTGTAGATATAAAGTCTAAAGGTATGCTTATATATATGATACAGATATTCACAGATGCTGGGCAGTATGTGATCCGATTTGGAAAAGCTGATACTGCAGCTAAAAGCGGCCCTGCGACAATGGTGGGTTACTCCTGAATCTGTGGAGTCGTGTTTTTAGATTTTGATTGTTAACACAATAGACATTTGATTGAGCTTTTCTTATACAACTCATGACAGGTTGAAGAGTTAGAAGTGAAACGGCCGCTGACTTTGTCAGAAAGAGCTGTAGCCCTTGCGCTTGCTATTTCACTAGATAATGATTACTTCTCAAGACATGGTGGCATGTAAGTTTACCTTATTACAATAAGTTCTCTTGTAGGAAAGCTTTGGACTTATTCAGTCTTTTAACAACTACAACAATGAGACAATAATCTGTTTTTGAAACCATGGTGGTGAATGTTGTTGACAGGGGAATACCATTCATGGCAGTGGGCGAGTAGTTGGTAGAATTCAGTCTTTCACAATCTCTGTTTACGACTAATGACTCAATGTGGCTATCCGAAAACTCGAGTGTTGTGTTGTGTTTCTCTGTCTCATTTGAACTCTGAAGAATGTCCAGAGTAAGTGTAACTTTGTATATAGTCTCAAATAACTTGGCTTATATAATGAGATTATTTTGGAAGATGACCAATGGTTGTTAGTAACTATGCTGCAGTTTTTTTAACATCAAACTCTTTGATACATATTTACGGACAAAGACCAATGATCTGTCACCAGAAGTCGTTGCAAGAACAAGATCCGTTTCTGAAGTGATGAAATCTACTGTTGTCTCTCACAATAATATCTAGTTGATAGATACGAGACAGCAACTTAGTTACATTATGGCAATCATTACATACCGTAAGATTTTTGACAATTCTTATAGGACTCTTCTTGTTGTTGATTAAACCGTAAGCTATAGCCAATCTCTCACTATGCAACTCCAATTCAGCTTCTTTCTCTTTCTCTTCTTCAATCCGTAATAGAACCTGTCGAGTATCTGGAACGTGTCCAGCTGCTTTAAGCTTCTCCTTCATCTCCTTTAACTTTGTATATATATCCTCTGATTGTGGATGTGACTTGTCTCCTACAATGAATCTGTGAATCACACCTTTTCGCTCTATCAAACTCCATCCAGCTTCTTTCTTGATCCCTTTCTTCTTCATTGTCTCTCGGACTTCCGAAACTTTCTCCCATTTTCCTGCAGCTGCATACATATTCGACAGAGGAACATGACACTCTGGAGCCAATTCTACTAACTGATGAGCTGCGTATTCACCAATCTCTATATCTACATAGTTCCTGGCACCTCGTAATAGGCTCATCCATATCACTTTGTTTGGTCTCATTGGCATTTTCTCGATAATAGTTTTGGCCTCTTGAAGATGTCCCGTCCTGCATAACACGTCGACTAGGCAGCCGTAATGCTCGATTTCACGCTCAACTCCAAATCTTTTTACCATCAAATCAAAGTACAAACGAGCTTCCTTTATATATCCAACGTGACTACAAGCGTTCAACAATCCAACAAAGGTCACCGTGTTGGGCTTTATACTGCTCTCTTGCATCTGTTTAAATAGTACCAATGCTTCATCCGCCATCCCGTGCATCCCTAGTCCAACAATAACCGAGTTCCAATGCCCTAGCTTCTTTCTATGTATTGATCTGAATACTGATAAAGCACTCTCGATGCTTCCACACTTAGAGTACATTTCTATCAGTAAAGTTCCAATCACACCATCAGATCCAATCCCGTTCTTGATCATATAAGAATGAACCCATTTTGCTGTACTAAGAATAGCGGATGCAGCAACGGCAGATATTAGACTTGCGAATGTAGCACTGTTAGGCTTGAATTCATCTTCCTCTTCTAACATTCTGAGAAACATACTTAAAGCATTTTCAAACCGACCATTTATCTCATATCCTGCAATAACTGAGTTCCATGTGATCAAATTTCTCTCAGGCATGCTCTTAAACAATTCAAGAGCGGATTTAAAATCCCCTGATCGCATATACCCGTTGATCATTGCGTTCCATGAAACTAGGTTCTTTACTGGCATCTTATCGAATACATCTCTAGCAGCCTCGAGTTTTCTTGATTTCGAGAACCCGTGAAGCAATGCAGTCCAAGAATACGAATCTCTGACAGGAATTTCATCGAACAGCTTTCTTGCTTTCTCAACATCGCCACTACGAGCATAACCATCAATCAAGGAATTCCATGTAACTAAGTCCCTCTCACCCATTTTATCGAACACCATACGAGCACAATCAAGCATGCCACATTTCGAATACAAACTAACCAAACTGCTTTGAACGAACTTATCCAAACTGAAACCTAGCTTTAGCGAAACCCCATGAATTTGCTTCGCTTCTTCAACCGCACCCAAACGAGAACATCCCTTCAAAACGCACGGTAACGTGAAGTTATCTGGCGAAAAATCACTGAGCATCTCACAGAATAAACAGATTGCGTCGTGGGATCGATGGTTTTCGACATAGCATTTGATCATCATGTTCCATAAGGGAAGAGAAGGGCTTTGGATTCTATCGAAAACGGAGCGAGCGTAGATTAGGTCATTGATGGGTCGAGCTGTGTAGAGTGAGAGAAGGCGGGAAGAGACGGAAGAGTGATTGAAAGTTCCTGTTTTGAGAGACAAAGAGTGAAGCTGCTTAGTTTCTTCGATGGATTCCGACGAGCTGAACAAGGATAACTGGTGGTGGTGAACGGAGGAAGATGGCGTCGCCACCGCTGCTACATTCTGCATTTTGAAAAGTTTTGGGAGAGAGGAAGCTGATGGGAATTATAATTGTATATATATATATATTTAACATGCCCTCTTGTAAAGATGAAAACTTTCTTGTTAAAGATAACAATTCTTCTGCTTTTCATATCAGCAACATATTCAGGTTCAATATCTACTATAACATCAGCTCTCATACACACAATCTTAGACATATTGTATATGTATCTTCCTTTTGGTACCAGAAGCGAAGTTTGGACAATGGTGTGTAGCCGATTCGCAGTTACCAGATGATGTGATACAAGCAGCCTTGAACTGGGCTTGTCAAAACGGTGGAGCAGGCTGCAGTAAAATACAGCCTAATCAGCCTTGCTTCTTGCCTAACACTATCAAGGACCATGCCTCTTTTGTCTTCAATACTCATTACCAGCATTCTAAGCACAATTGACTTCCACAGCACTGCATTCATCACCCAACGCAACCCTAGTAAGCAACTTTTATCTATACCCTTTTGGTTTCAGCTTATCCAAGCTCTTTCATCAATCGAAATCTTGAACCATCTATCTGATTGTCTTATGATTCTTGATAGGTTATGGTTCTTGCCATTATGAGTATATTCCTGATGCAAAGGACGATTTCAAACAGAGATGAGAATGAAAGGTGATGAACAGAACTTCCGTTACATATTATATGTACATCTTGTTTTCTTTCTCATTGTAACATCTGTGCACAATAAAATGTGAATCCAATCTTTGTTGGAACTCGGAGATTTCACCTTTCACTGCAGAGCAGCTAATGAAACAGCTTAATTTCATTATTCTGACAAGGTGTATGGTATTAAGATTACATCAATCTGGACATTTACATAATCCCAGAAACAAGTAAAAGAAGAAGCTTTATGGTTTGAGACATGATTCTATGAAGCAATCTCTTAGGTAAAACAGATAGTTCACAATTGGATAAGCCTGACATCGATTTGACCATAAAAACGATTTGAAACTGTTTAGAAAAGTAAAGTTCCCCATGCAGCAATGAACGCAAAGCCTCCGAATGGTGCTAAGGTAGAATACTTTCTGTCCTCACGCAGTGCTACCATATAACACCTACATCAATTGATTCGATAGCCATGAAACTTAATCACATATTCATATCCACAACCAGACCACAGAACACAAAAATTAGAGTTATGTAGTAAGCATCTGGATTGCAAAGATCTAATTCCTTAAATGAAAAGTTAAAGACATAACTTTACAAATCAAAAGAGGTACATGGGGGCAATCCATTTTATTAATATGCATGGATTCTGAAATCAAATCCTTAACTCTGATAGATTAACCTATGCTAATAGCACAAGCCACAAAGATTTTCAAACTAATTCAGTGTTAGAATCATGTCGAAATAGAAAAAATCTCTAGAATTGATTTGCCTACTCATGGAGAAATTAGAGTGTATACTGAAAACTCCAAATCATATTGATTCGCTCAGATAACCATGTTCAAATCTGAATTACAAGACATCTAACACAGAGTTAGCAGAAAAGCTCTCTACCAAAACATCCATAAGAGCTTAAATTGAAGAACTCAAGAAACGAAGAAAGTAACAACTTACGTGCCAGAAAAGGCTACAATTCCAGCAGTCAACAAGCCACCAAACTGAGAAAGAAAATAATAAGTCAGCTTCATCAAGTAGCAAATGACAGAAACTGGAGAAACAGAGAAAGCTTACAATGTTGGGATATTTAGTGTTAGGAGCAGAAACAAGAGCAGCAGTGTGAACTAAATGATAAAGAGAAGCCGTTTGCCAAACCTGAAAAAAAACTTAACTTTTTCAGATAAATCCAACAGGAAGTGTAAACCCAGAAAGCTACAAGTTGGAAACAAAAAAAAAGCAGTAAAAATTTCGAGCAATTTCAGAATCTGAACCTGTTTGTAAGAAGGGTTTTCTGGCTTAAACATATGAGCACCGTAAGTTCCCAAACCAAGAGCAGCCATACCTAAAATTCTAGAAGAATTAAGCTTCTTTACAACATCAAATCAAAAATCATTACTACACTTAAAAAAACTTACCGGAAACAGCTGCGACTTTGTGCCATATTCGAGGATCCATTGATCGTCTTCCTCTGAGGTCTCTTAGATTGCTTCTTACACAATTTCCCATTTAACCAGAGACTTTAAGAGAGATGGGTCATATCAATTATCAAGTGGGCAATCGGGTCTAATTTAGTTTGCGTTGAAAAAACGACGTAGTATAAGGCAAGTTCATTTCTTTATTGCCACTAAAAGATTCTTCCTTTTGCTTCAACTTCGAGCTTTGGGTAAGATCTCTCTCACTTGCAAAACCATATCTCTTGTCGATTTCGATCGATCAACCAACACAAGGTTAGTTTTTTCCCCATAAAAATCTAACCTTTCTCTCCTTTTCAAGATGATTTAGATGCTTTTCTTCTCCTCAGAAGACAGAACCTTAAAATTTCTTCTTTGTTACAGTTTTGCAAAACGAAGATACTGATAAGTTTGATATTGGTTCATTGTATATGATGCTCACTCTTTAGGTGTACTCTAAATTTTGAAGAAAAATTGTCAAATTATGAACGTATGATTAGAAAATGGAAAATTTAGGATTGGAACTCTTATGTCTTGTTTGTTGCAGAAGTAATTCATGTAGACCCATGGGTTTGTTTTAATGATACCAGAGTCCTAATAAGAATTTTGACCTCCATGGATACGATTGTTCGATTTGACATTGGTTTTCCAATATTTAAGTCAATCTGATTAAAGACTTTGTCTTTGAATTCCACAGGTGTGCAGCTTTCTATGTAGCTTAAAGTTTCCCTTCGAAGAGTATTTTAGAGTCTTATACTTGAAAAACAATACTTATCTAGTTGCTAAGTTTTGGAGCACAAGCTGCACCTCAGGAACTTTTAAGAAGAAACTGACTTATCTGGTTGAAATTTCATGATCTTTGTTATAGATCTCCAGCCAGCATTAGTTTCCCCCTCGATCAACACCGTTCTCCTAATATTACTAATAACTCTCCCCAGAGTTGCTTGTTTTTGATGGAAAATATAAGAGGCACGAGACCCAATCTGAGAGAAGTGGGAACAATAATGTTGCAGCCACTGCCTGAGATAGCTGAGAGTATCAATGATGCTATCTTCCATGAAATGACCATGTGGCCTGAAGATGCTAATGATTTGTTGTTGATAATGGAGGCGATATCAAAGGGGGACTTAAAATGGGTACTGGCTGCTTGTGCTAAAGCTGTTTCTGAGAATAACCTTCTAATGGCAAGATGGTGTATGGGCGAGTTACGCAGCATGGTTTCCATTTCTGGTGCACCAATTCAGAGATTGGGAGCTTATATGTTAGAAGGTCTTGTGGCAAGGCTCGCTGCCTCTGGTAGTTCGATATACAAATCTCTCCAATCCAGAGAACCAGAGAGTTATGAATTCTTATCATATGTGTATGTTTTGCATGAGGTTTGCCCATATTTTAAGTTTGGGTACATGTCAGCGAATGGTGCCATTGCCGAAGCAATGAAGGATGACGAGAGAATCCACATTATTGACTTCCAAATTGGGCAAGGGAGCCAATGGATTTCACTTATCCAAGCATTTGCAGCTAGGCCTGGTGGGGTTCCAAATATTCGAATTACTGGAATTGGTGATGGATCTGTCTTGGTTACAGTCAAGAAAAGACTGGAGAAACTTGCAAAGAAGTTTGATGTTCCATTCAAGTTTAATGCGGTGTCAAGGCCGAGTTGTGAAGTTGGAGTGGAACATCTTGACGTCTGGGAAGGAGAAGCCCTTGCAGTAAACTTTGCGTACATGCTGCACCACTTGCCAGATGAGAGTGTAAGCACGGAAAACCACAGGGACCGGTTGCTGAGGATGGTGAAAAGTCTATCACCCAAAGTGGTCACTCTTGTGGAACAAGAATGCAACACGAACACTTCCCCTTTCCTTCCTAGGTTCCTTGAGACATTAAGTTATTACACAGCAATGTTTGAATCTATCGACATTATGCTTCCGAGAAATCACAAGGAAAGGATCAACATCGAGCAGCACTGCTTGGCAAGGGATGTAGTCAACATCATAGCTTGTGAAGGAGCTGAGAGGATCGAAAGGCACGAGCTTCTTGGGAAATGGAAGTCAAGGTTTTCCATGGCGGGTTTTGAGCCATACCCCTTAAGCTCAATCATTTCAGCCACTATTAGAGTCCTCTTGAGAGAATACAGCAATGGGTATCGGATTGAAGAAAGCGATGGTGCTCTGTACCTTGGTTGGATGGACAGAATCTTGGTCTCATCTTGTGCATGGAAGTTATAAGAATAACTGTCTCTTGTGCATGAGAATGTAATGAAAAAGACAGAATTAAAAGCAAAAGATGGTTTCGTCTCAATACCATTAATAAGGTTGAATCAAATGATATACATCCCCATGCTACAACTATTACACAGGCTCCATCAACAACGAAACACTCTTGTTGTGAATAACCATCTCTGCCTGTAGCTCTTATTTGAACCAAATGGAAGTGGTTATATAAAGATAGTAAGCATACTATTCCATTAAACACTAATCTAAATTTGGTCCCGCCTGAACAACAACTGTACAGTCTATAATCATATTGCCTGTACTAATCTATGTTAAACATCCACATAAATTACCACCTGATACACACTGAAGGCTTAGCTTTGGGCAGGCTCTGTCTTGGGTTTCTGTTCCTCACTCTCCAGGGTTTTCACTACATTCTCGTGACAAGCTGTGGTTTTACCGTCTGAATTTGTTTCTGACTTGGCTTGATTGGCTGCGTGATCTTTGTTTACATCTGATCTGTCTTTTACATCCTCCTCCAGCTTCGCATCCAAGACTGGACCTTGATCAACACTTCTTTCAAAGCCATTAGTCTTAGTTTTCTTTCTTGAATGATGTTCAACGGGCTGGCCTTTTGTAATGGTTGAGCTCTGTGGTGTCTTGTTGACATGTTCTTCTTTAGTACTCAGTTCTTTATCATCAACTTCCGAGTCCAGCACGTTATTATGAGTAACAACCCTTCCTGGAGGCATATCGTGGTCGTGTTTTCCCTCATAAGTCGTTATAAGCAACTTTGTGTCATGAGATGACCTCTCTACGTGTTTCTTGACGGGGCACCCAGAGCTTGAACATCTATAGTAGCTCCTAATGCATAAAACATTAAATGAAGAAAGAATGTAACCAGAGAAGAATGGATCTGAAAGTTTGACATTCATAATTATAACATGTAATCAATTACTACCTTGGATATGGACTGCCTTTCACTGATTTCTGACCATATTTACGCCATCGGTACCCATCATTTACAATATCAAACAGAGTCTGAGTGTGAACCACAAAGCGCGATTCATTGGTTGACCTCTCCGTTGGACTCAGCTCAATGTTCCCTCCTTTCTTCCTAATTTAGTGACATCGCCATAAGATGAAAACAGAGAAACACCAACGGTGAAACCTTTCTCCATAACCATGAAAAAAAAGACTTAAATATCGATCATCAATACCTTCGTTTTGAGGCAGGACTATTATAGTCCTTGTGAGTGTTGTCGCCTTTTATCCTACTTGATTGTGAAAAATCAGCTTTCACATCATCGGCCAGTGGAAGAATTGAAACATGTAATCCTCCATGGACCTTTGGTGGTTCGGTTTGGCGATGTGTCTGAACACTGGATCCAGATGATTTCTCTACAAACATGATACCATAAGAAACAGTGGACAGCTAATACTTCACCACATCATAAGCGCCAAAAAATAGTTACTTATAAGTTATAAATTATATCTGTTCTTTTTTCACCTTTAATCACAGCTGTGAAGACATCACTTCGTTTATCCTGATTGTTAGGAACAGCACCAGCAAGAGGCTTTGGATGATCATGTTCGCCAAAGCAAACTGTGTCTACGATTTGTCCACCTGGCGACCGTTCCAATTGCTTTTTGGCTTTGCAGTTTGGGTGAGTGCACCTGTAATAACTCCTTACAAACTCATTTCCTTTAACATGTTTCTGTCCATATTTCCGCCAGTTGTATCCGTCTTCCATAACTTTCTCACGAATAAAAGGGCTATTCCCTTCTGAACCAGATTGCAAAGATAAGGCAGTGCCACTTTCAGGAATCTTTGGTGCTTTCTCGGATGCCTTGGAACCGACATCTACCTCTGACTGTGAAGCTGTTGTTTGGGGAACAAGTTGTAGTAGCTCCTTGCAGTCAGTAGATTTAGAACTTTCAGTTTGACAACCTTCAACAACAGTTTCAGATTTAGTTTCAGTCACTGGTGTGGCCTCCATTTTATTATTAGAAACAACATCATCTGCTTTAGTCTCGCTTGAATGGGATAGTTCCATGTCACTAGCTGGAACTTTGCCCACCTCAGCCATAAAGACTACCAAATATCTAACCAGCAGCAGAAGTTTCTAGCAGGAAAGAATCGAGCTAAACGCCAAACTCATTTAGTTTCCAAAGCCTGAAAGAACAATCAAACAAACAAAAACCAAATTGTTTCAGTGAATTTATACTACTAAACTCCTAAGAAACAACAATAGGAACAAAGACAATATTTTGCAGAACAATCACTCAAGAAGATCTCATATGAGCATAACATAGTAAGTAAGACTAATGAAGCCATAATGAGTCAAAGTCTTCGCCTTTAAGAATTTCTATGTAAACAACGATGACAGTTACATTCTCCACAAAGCCTAAAAATGGATTTGTTGCAACGAGCTTTAGACTCAAATATTACCAAAGTGGTGTGATCAGTCAACCTTAAAGTCTAACCAAACAACAACAAAAGCTTTTTAACCCTAATGATCTTACGTTTTATCTCATGACAGAATCATCGTTTCTCCTTAAAACTTCCATTAAAGAAGTAAGAACTCAATCTCTCTCAAACCCTTGCAAACAAACAAAAAAGATAAATCTAACAAAACGAATATAAACCATTCACTTATTTGTGAAAATTCTTTAACCAAATTATCAAAAAGTCGGCAAATTGGTTCCATTTTATACGGAGTCAGAGACGACCCAGCATCAGGATTTGCACGGAAATCAAGCATTTAATACTAACACTTCATAAAATTAAAGAAATTTAATATAAAAACTTGAATTTTTTTAAAAAAAATTACCTATAACACAGATATCGAGAAAATCATCCGACCAAATAACCCAAAAAACGAGAATCCCCAAAACTGGAGCTGTTCAAGTTCTGAAAATCAGGAATCTCGTAGATCGAATCGAAAAATCTCAAATTGGGTTTGAGAGAGAGAAAGGAGAACAAAAGTTAATGTTCACAAAATTTTCAGATGGGTAAGACTAAAGAATGACTATGGAGAAAGAAGAGAAAAAAAAAATGAAGCTTTGAGAAAAAGAGAGAGAAGAAGAAAGTGGAAAGGAAAGGGGATAATTAGGTACGACGCGGCGTACTGAAGTATATGTAGATTTAGTTGATCAACGGTTAGATTGTACGTTTCAGATGACATATATTCTCCACCAACAAAATAAAAGCCGACAAAAGAAGAAGCAATGGGACCCACAGAACCCAGTACATTATAATCTCGTGTGTCTCATTACTCTTGTTGTTATAAAATGGAAAATATATTAAAACTGAGGGACTGATTTGTAAATATATATAAATATATTCCACTGACTTTACTTACTTACTCCGAGGAACAACGAAACAAAGCATCGATTCTTACACAAGTGGACCTTTTTTTTAGGACTACTTTTGTTTAAGAATTTAAGTGCTTTTGTAAGAAAAATTTAATTTTTTTTTTGTTCAACAAGAAAAAATTTAATTAAAAGAGCATTTTTTTTTTTTAAAGGGCAATTTATTGAACCACCACTGATCCCAAAACACTTTCTAATTTTTGGTATCAATGTTGTTAATTGGAAAATTCAGAAAAGAACAAATGGGAAATTTTAGTTACTAATCACTACACTCGTTAGTCGTTACGAGTTAGCGGACAAAAAAGAATTTCAATATATTTTCAACAACTACATCAACAAAATCTGATTTATATTTCAAATCTTTTAAAAATCTCAAATAATATTATACGAAAATTACACAATTTCATAAACTCGCACTCCAGTAAAAAAAACTGCATAAATAGACTTAACCACTTGACAAAAACACTTACTCAAAAATATAATGTTTAAGTAAATTAATTATCATTCCTCTTACTTTTACTCCAAAAATTAAAATTAATCTCTAACTCATCAAGTATATTTAAGAGTTATTATATAAATATATTTTTATTAAAAAAACATAGCCAAATCTCTATAACATATGTTATAGAGATTATATATATGTTAACGCACCACATATGTTTTTTTTTTTGTTAAAGGGTTTTCATTTAATTTTAAATTAGAAAGTCATAGATACAAAATGTGAGAAGGAACGGAGAGCTTTAAGAAGAAACAAATTCAAACAGAACCTTCCCAACAAAGCTTGAGGGCTGGTCCAATCTTAGATCCTCTACTCACTATCGTTATAGCCATATCCTTCACTGAAGTAAGTACTTGCTTTAGGACATCTTGTAATGGAGTTGTGCATCCTAAATGAAGTCTAACATTCCTCTCTTACCAGATTTCAAAGATACAAGCTTACCAACTTTGATGGATGGCGAGATTAGTAGCAAGCTGAGTATAAATATTAGGAATGCACGATATATGTGTTAATCAAGTATGTGTTTATTAAATAATAAATGTGTTAAAAGGTAATATATGTATTAGTCATATAATATATGTGCTAGCCATATAATATATGTGTTATCGGCTTAACGCATAACATATGTGTAATCAGATCATATATGTTTTATCAGATAATATATAAGTTAGTAGATAATATATGTGTTATTCAAATAATACATGTGTAACCAAGTAATAAATGCGGATACAAGATATTAAATGCAAGGACAACA
>WJSH01002109.1:23052-51755 GCA_009757365.2 Lepidium campestre
TTGGATACTATATTCTTCATTTCCATAAAAATTTTGTATAATGTCTAAATTAGCTCTATTAATTAAATCAAATAATTAATTTGAAAAAAATATATATTAACTTATCGAGATATTAATTTATAAAGTATTAATTTACAAAAGTTATACTATATATAAGCACTTTCTTTTATACTAAATGCATTTTGAAAAGAAATAATTACTCAAATGAGATTGCAAATATATTTTGGGTGAGAAATAACATATAAATTTGGTATTGTCTTCTATATTACAGAATTGCCACTAAAAATATAAAATAAATAAACGAAAAAATTATCTTCTTCGTCTCTCTACCAAACTAACATATAATTGTCTAAAAATCTACCAAACGTCAACTTAAACTCTACTAAAGAGGAAATAACAACCTGAAATAAGCAACAATAAACTCTACCAAAATAACTTAGAAATTTTTTCAAGAAGGCTGAGATGATCTACCAAACTAATAAATTTTACCAAACAGAAAATATCAACCTGAAATAGGCGACGATAAACTCTACCAAAGTAACTTGGAAAATCTTTCAAGAAGGCCCAAGAGATCAACCAAACTAAGCCTAAAGTCTATCAAATAGGAAACATCACCTGAAATAAGCAACGATAAACTCTACCAAACATGAAGTATCAACCTAAAATAGGATAAACTCTACCAAAATAATTTGAAAAATCTTCCCATAAGGCCCAGATAATCTATTAAACGTCAACCTAAACTCTACCATACAAGAAATATCGACCTAAAATTGGCAACAAGAAACTCTACCATATACGCCTAGATAATCTACCAAACGTCAACCTAAACTCTACCAAACAAGAAATATCGACTTGAAATCGGCAACGAGAAACTCTACCAAAGTAACTTGAAAAATCTAACATGAAGGCCAAGATATTCTACGAAACGTCAACCTAAACTCTACCAAACAAGAAATATCCACCTCAAATCGGCAACAAGAAACTCTACTAAGGAAACTTGGAAAATCTAGCATGAAGGCCCATATAATATACCAAACGTCAACCTAAACTATACCAAACAAGAAATGTCGACCTCAAATCGACAATGAGAAACTCTACCAAGGTAACTTGGAAAATCTACCAAGAAGGCTCATAGAATCTACCAAACTTCAACCTAAACTCTACCATACAAGAAATATCGACCTGAAATCGGCAACAAAAAACTCTATCAAGGTAACTTGGAAAATCTACTAAGAAGGCCGAGATAATCTACTAAACGTTAACCTAAACTCTACCAAACAAGCAATATCAACCTCAAATAGGCAACAAGAAACTCTACCAAGATAACTTGGATAATCTACCAAGAAGACCCAGCTAATCTACCAAAAGTCAACCTAAACTCTACCAAACAAGAAATATCGACCTGAAATCGACAACAAGAAACTTTACCAATGTAACTTAAGAAATCTACCATGAAGAGCCTAAACTCTATGGTCTCAAATAAAATCTACCATGATTCAACTCGTTTAGTTTGGTAGATTTTACAACGATTGGAATGTTGATGTGGCAGTTTTCATTAATGATAGTTTCGTTATTACGTTTTTTGTTTACATAACAAAAATGAACAAAATCGTATTTTAGAATTTTATGAGAGTATTTGATTATTTCTCAAAACATATGGAGTATGAAAGTAATTAACACATTAATATAGAGTATTCTACCAAATCACCCTTTTGAAAAATTGAATTTTAAAATTTTTGATATAAAATGTTTTCACTATTGGAAAACAAACTAAAAATCTAATAACCTTATGAATTCAAGGGATTGGGAATTTAGATCTCGTTGTCATGTACTTTCGAATATCGGTTCGGTTCGGGTATAATCTGAGAACCAAACGAGTACCCGAAAGTATCCAAATATATTTTTTCTTTTTATAATATAACCTAGATATATTTTTTCAATTTACCTTTTACAACTTTTCTTTTAAAAAAATAATTTTAAATCTAACATTTTAGAGTCCAAATATCAATTTTGGATTTTATTATTTCTTAGTTTTGTTACATGAGTTCTTTTGATGAGTTAACTATTTTTCCAAATAATGTAGGTGAAACATATATAATAATTATATAACTTTTATTTTATGTGCTCTGATATTTTACAATATGAATTTTGTTTAGAATTTTCTTTTAATTTACAGGTTTTAAATTGGGGAAAATGTCAAAAAAAAAAACCATGAACTTGCAACAATGGGTCGAAAAAACCATGAACTTTTGATTGGTTAAATAAATCACGAACTTTTGTTGATTTTTCATTTAAATCTCAAACTCTTATTAGCTGAACCATTTTAAGCCGGCTATTAAATAACTTAACTATCTGTTTAAACTTTGTTAACATAGTTAATTAACAGGAAAAATATCAATTTAACACTCTACTTACCAAAAATAGTTGATTTAACATCGAACTTTGGTATGGTTGATTAAACATTCCATTTATTGTTTACTTCTGAAAAAAAACCCTCAATTTTGCGTTGACTCGGCAAATTGAACTTGTCGTTAATCCTAAATCAAAATTCTCTCTGAAATCAAAAGCCAAATCGATTTTGGAAGTTTGATTCAGTTCTTATATTCATTCTGAAGAACTCTAAGCTTGATTTTCTCTTTTCTTACAAACTTAAAGCTCAAATTCGTTTGTTTGAAATGTTGTTTTTGATACTTTTGTGTATCATTCTTGAGCTCATTCTTGAAAAAAAGAGAAAATCAAGCTTAAAGTTCTTCAGAACGAAGATAAGAACTGAATCGAACTTCCAAAATCGATTTAGCTTTTGGTTTCAGAGACAATTTCGATTTGGGATTAACGATAGGTTCAATTTGCCGAGTCAACGCAAAATTGAGGGTTTTTTCAGAAGTCAACAATAAATTGAATATTTAATCAACCATATCCAAAGTTCGATGTTAAATCAACAGTTTTTGGTAAGTACAATGTTAAATCAACGATTTTTGGTAAATACAGTGTTAATTAACCCTGTTAATTGTCTCCAAACCACACATTTTATTAAATACAAATCTCAAATCGTAACAGGAGCATTAGAAGTTAAGAACCCTAATACCCCAAAATCGAGGTTGAAGCCTTTTTCTCCCCAAATTGATTCATGTTTCTTGTTTCTTCTTCCCGAATTCACAGCTTCTCTCAAAGTATTATATATTATGAGTTAAAATATATTTGTATAGTATAGTTTGTGTTATTAAAATTGAAATTAATATTCTCCCTTAGCTTGTTTGGTAGAACACTTGTCATCTAAAAAGCTGAAACAAATTACTTGCACATAAATATTAAGGTCTTGACTGGTGGATGTTTTTACACCAGGTTTTGGTTTTTGTTTTTTCTAAAAACCAAAATTAGCCAATCAAGTAATAGGGAAACTAATTTTTAAGAGTTTTTTCAATTTTTAAACAAAAACCGAAAACCAGAATTTAGTAATTTTTACAAGTTGGTGGACGTGTTTCTTTTTTTTCTTTGTTTTTTTTTTGCATTTTAATAACTCTTTCTTTTAAAAGTACATATATATTTAAAAAATAGTGTTAATATATGTACCAATGACTACTTCCCTCTCTTTGTAATTAACTAATATGTGTACAGTTTTAAAATTGATGTACTAATATATGTATGAAATTAGTGTGCATTTTAATAATTCTAATTTATAATCTTCAAATTACAAAAAAATCTTGAAACTAATATTTAAAGATAAAAATAGTGATTATAAAATTTGAAGATTATAAATTAGACTTTATAATTCTAAATAAAGTATTTCAAATATTGTGTCAAAATAGACTTTATAATTCTAAATAAAGTATTTTAAAGTATTAAAATATTGTGTTTTCATTTTTATGTGTTTAGAAAAAAATCAATTTAAAATAAATTATTAAAATAGAAAAAAAATATAATGGGTAAAAACCAAAAACTACAAGATTTGCCAATCATGTTTTTGAAAAACTAAAATTACTGCAAAAACCAAAAACCAAAACTTAAAAACTAAAAACTAAAAACTAAAAACTAAACACTAAACACTGAAAACCAAAAACTAAAACTAAAAACTGGTTTGCCATTCATGGCCTAAGTAATATCCATAACACAGTTATGGTGATGATCAACAGTACATGTAAGGAATGAAACAAACAATGATTCAACGTTGTAGCTCAACCAAATTTAGAGCACACGAATTTGGAACTCGTGAAGTTACATGATGACATCAAATCTTTGGTATGCACTAACATGTAAATCGAATAGACTAAAATTTGAGAATAAACAAAAGTCTGAAAATAAACAAATTCTGAGAACAAACGAAGTGTGAGAGCAAACATATAATTCAGAGTAAACAAAGCTATCAGAAATAAAGTCTGAAAATCCAGAGTAAGAAAATCTTTCGAAGCAACAAACATAGAGATTAAAGAACAGCAATCGAACATACTTGTGATAATAACAAAACTGAATGGAACTTAAACAATCACAGAGAAATGATTATGACAAAACAAAACTAAAATAACAATAGCATAATCATTCTCATGATTTGAACTTCTTATCATTTTAAATCGAAATTAAAAATCGAACTTAAAAAGAATTGCAGATCGACGAAGCTCTACCCTTAAAACTCTGTAAAGTTGCATATCTCTTCGCTTTCTCGTTGAAATATCAAACGTGTGGTTTGAAGACAATTAACAGAGTTAATTACCAGAGTTTAAACAGATAGTTAAGTTACTTAACAACGGAGTTAAAATAGCTCAATTAATAAAAGTTTGAGATTTAAATGGAAAATCAACAAAAGTTCTTGATTTATTTAACCATTCAAAAGTTCATGGTTTTTTCGACCCATTGTTGGAAGTTCATGGTTTTTTTTTTGACATTTTTCCCGTTTTAAATTATGTTTTTTATTTGTCATTTCGAGTATATATGGTTAGTTTGGATAGATTTAGATTTAAAAATATCTGAACCGAATCGTATCCAAAATTTTTTGGTTCTAATATGGATCTCCATTCAACTATCTGAACCGACCCGAACCCGACAAGTACCGAACCGATCATGAACCAAAATTTTAAAATTACTCAAATGGTACCTCGACCTTAATACCAAAATATCCGAAATCCGAAATTCCCGAACCGAATATCCATATGCCCAGACCTACATCAGATGAGACTTGCTTATCCATGTCTTGAGGAAACCAACCACTAGTTCAGAGTCAATTTCGAGCTCTACCCTTATCACCTTCTTCGCCCAAACTAAATAGAGCTTGTAGAAAAAGTACACCCTCTAGAGTTCAGCCAAAGGAGCTGAACATATACCAAAATTGATTGAAAACCCAACACACCAGTGACCTTCCTTATCTCGCAAGACACCATCAGCCGTTGCCAAATTAGGATTGCTTCGAGATGCCCCATCATTACCAACCAACACATAGAGGAGTCCAACCAATCTGCTTGATAATGTATACTCGTTCCGAATTTTAAATATTTTTAAATATTTTCTAAAAAATATATATTTCAAGAACCGAAAAGAATGCTGGCATTGAGCTATTAACTTATATAGTTACATACTACCTAAATATATACAAATATATAGAAGATGACATCAATATAAGATGTTTAAATTTTCCAACATAACGAGAATAGAAAATGTATCTAATATTATTTTTAGGAAAAAATGTCCATTTAATAACGAACTTACCAAAAATGTCAAATTAAATACAGAACTCCGGTTATTATTGATTAAGCAACGTATTTATAGTTGACTTTTAATTAAACTCTCAACGTTAAGTTGACTAAATCAGACGTTAATCCTAAATCGAAATTGTCTATAAAATCGAAAGATAAATCAATTTTGGAAGTTTGATTCAGTTTTTATCTTCGTTCTGAAGAACCCAAAACTTGATTTTCTCTTTTATTTCAAAAATAAATTCAAATTGTATCATTCTTTCAAGAACCCTAAGTCATTCAAATTGTATTATTCTTTCAAGAACCCTAAGTCATTCAAATTGTATCATTCTTGAGTTTATTCTTGAAATAAAAAAGAAAATCAAGCTTTGGGTTATTCAGAACAAAGATAAGAACTGAATCGAACTTCCAAAATTGATTTGGCTTTCGATTTCAGAGACAATTTCGATTTGAGATTAATGATAGATTCAATTGGCTTAGTCAACTTAAAGTTGAGGGTTTAATTAAAAGTCAACTATAAATACGTTGTTTAATCAATAATAACCGGAGTCCCGTGTTTAATGTAACCTTTTTGGTAAGTTGGTTGTTAAATCGACATTTTTCTTATTATTTTTTGGAGAGTTATCTTTTAGTAAATATATAGAAACGATAGTAATTTGAAAAGTTAGCCTATATTGATGTGTTACATACATTGTATGCCATTAATAATTAGTTACAATAGTAGAGTTATGATAAGATTAATTCTGTAAAATTAACAATCGTATAGTATTTATTATACTACTTATCTTTATGTAAATTAAATAATTCGAATTTAATTGACATTCCTAATATAACTATCTACTAACATAAATTCCTAAAATAAATATTTACCAATATCGAATATCTAACATTGTATTTTTTTTGACAACCAACATATATGGCATTATACAATTTTTCTAAATATTCTCACTACTATAAATTCTTATAATTAAATTTATGTTTTTTCGAATATAGAGATATAGAACTATTTTATAAATTTCATAAAATATTTATAATCCATTTGTTTTAGATAGGAAACTGAGATACTAAATTACTATAATCGGAGTCACTAATACCTACTAATTAGGGACTGTAGAATATCTATGGTATTAGCAACTTCAAGTATCTGGCAAAACGACATCTATCTTTCTTCTATAACCTCTTCTACAGATAATTTAACATAATTCTGAAAAGAAAAGACAGTACTTTCAGTCTACAAGATAAACTGAACACGCAAAACAGAAACTAAACTCAACTTCTTCTGCAGCCTTTCTTCCTCAATCTTGATTTGCCTGATGTATAGTATACTCACAGTGAAACTGTAGTTCCACTAAATCAAGAAAACGAAGTGTCAGAGATTCTTTTTGGTTAAACAGATGAGATGAAAACAAATTGCTTTCAAGCCACCAAAGTGTTCTCTTCTCTTCTTTCAAGAGAAGAAGACTCTGCAACGTTTTCTCCTATCTCTGTCCCATCTTCTTCCTCTCTGTTTGCGTTTTCTTCACCGCTTAAATCACTCATGCCTTTTGCTATATCATTATCTTCAACTTTTGATTCTTTATCCTCTTTCTTTACATCATAGCTCTCAGGCAGGTCTGCAACGTTATCATTTGGCTCCTCGCCACTCATAATATTGGCTGTACCAATCTCTTCATGTAGCTTACTGTCCTCAACAGACCTGTCTGTGTCGTCTAGCAATGATCCATCAATCTTGTTCATGTCTTGAGTGTCGGGCAATTGAGGGATAGTGTCGCAAAGCTCCATGTCATCAACTTTGGTGACAGCATCGTACAAATGTGTTCCATCGTACACTGAATTCGTATGGCTAAGTGGTAAATGCATCTGACCAACCTCAACCACAGGTCCAAACTGAGATTCATCTTCACTACCTCCATAGTCTTCCATTGGATCAATACCTTTCCTTCTCTTTCCCATCCCCTTCCTTCTCACCCTTTCTTTACCGCGCATTCTTTTCCCAAGTTCGATCTGCTGCTGGCTTTCTGTTGCAACCCTTACTCCAACTTGATCTCTCAGGCAATCTTGTGCAAGGCTTATAATCCGTGACATCATGTTGCCTCTTTCAAGGTCCAAATCATGTGTTGGAAAATTCTCAGCCAACTCCAATATATCCCTCACATTTGAAATCTGCAATAACAAAAAGGAGGATAAAGTATTAAGGTCATACCAAATTGTACTGTCAAGATGACCAAATGTCAAGAAGCTAGTTCTCAGCTATTACTGTTCTCTGAAACTCGCTTGAGAGAGAGATGGGCCTTCCCACAATTTTTCGGGTAATTCCTAGATACCACCTCATGTAGTCTGCTTCATCAACACCTAGAACATCATCAGGCACAATGGTTTCCCACCGCATTTCCCATTCACTTAGCTCTGCTTCCATCTTAACTGACAGGTCTACCCCTCCATCAACTCCACGGGACTTTCTTACCCACCTTTGCACATCTTCTGGGATACCTTGAAACAAGCCAAATTGTTTGAGACAGCGATCAGGAAGATGTCTCTCCGCCTTGTCAAAAGATATCAGCATTGTTTTTGATCTACCCAGCTGCAGAGAGTTTGTGATATGATCTGGTATGAATCTACCATCCATATTTTCATACGGCAGCCACTCCACCTTAAGATTGATCAGCGACATGAGATCAAAAGAAGTATACAGACACGAAGAAGAGTATCTGACGAATACGAAAGATCAACAAGCTTACCTCACATGGCTTCAAGACGTCCAATGCTTTCCTGTAAAAGACCACATCACGGTTTGCTGTTGGACCATTTTGCTTTCCCTTCCACCTAAGCACAAATGGGAAATGATCATGGATAGGCTCACGATTCAGCTTTGGCCGGCCAATGTTTAAGTGATAGTAACTCCAACACTGCACAAAATAAAAGAGAAAGGAAAGATGATTAACTCAATATATCCAATTCCATAAGTATTCAAGCTGTTGAGTCTTGAGACTAGCAGAAACATCCTCAATGGGCTTGACAATAATATCCTCCTGCACAAACAGTTTGGGAACCAGAAATGAAAAAAGTAAAGCACCTGTAATAGCGTCAAGCAACCACATATCGTGCTCTGGGACTTAACAGAAGCATTCCCTAGTGCCCTATACAAGAAAGCCAAAGCAGCTGCACCCCATGCAAATGTTCCAGCATCATCAAAATCTTCAAAGAGCGGAAGATACATAACAGGCACCTTGTTTCCAGTGGTTGTAGAGAAGATAGTACTTCCTACTAAGTACAAGAGGTAAGCTCGTGTACGGCGCTCAACTTCTTCAAAAGATGCATTATCAGGACATCCAGAGAAATATTCTTTCAACCAGCTGAGCTTCACCATCCCACCGCTAGCATAATTAGAATCTGGGGCCAACCCTAAGTACCTCTCACATACCAAAGAACAAGTTGTATACGTTACACCAATGACAGGTTTACCATCAATCCCCAATCCAAGTAACAAGGCAATGTCCTCAAGAGTCACAGTCATTTCCCCAATAGTGAAGTGGAAAGTGTTGGTCTCTCTCCTCCAGCGCTCAACCAACGCAGAGATAAGAGGGTTGTCAAGACTAATAGCAGGGATCCGTCTCAAATACCCAAAACCGGCTCTCTCCACCAATTCTATCTGCTTTGGGCTAAGCTTCCACTCACTCAACTTTGAAGTGTGCTCATGACACCTCAACGCACCTCGCTCCTAAAAGATTTTTCCCACATTATTGTTAGTCCATGAACTAGCAACAAGAAACAATGTGCAATAAATGAATAAAAATACTAATCAAGCCGGTATCTATGACTTCAAGTGTACAGCAAAATCATCCAATCTTTGTCACAATTTCCACTAACGGTAAAGCTACATATAGATATCGTGAGTAAGTGTATAGAAGAGGCATAAGGAGTAAAACCTGGCCATCCCAAACAGCCGAGGAAACATGTTTCTCTTGATCATAAAGCACAATGTCTTTAAGTGGCCCTGGATTCGTTAAGGCGTCCATCAGAATCAACACTCACCTGTAAAGAGCCGAATAAAAATTTCAAACTTTAATCAAACCAAGTTCCAAATCTTCAAATTTTACCAGGAAAGAAAAGAAAAAACTAATCTTTTAAAGAAAAACATGTGCCCTGCAGCCAAAAATTCAAGGAAAATTAATTTGATTCAATCCATCAAATCGAACCCTAAAAAACCCGGTCTTTCAGACAACCGCATTTAAAAAAAATTGTCGACGCCACAGATTTCCTCGAGACGACAAATTCCATAGACAAAGTAACATAGCAGAGAGAACAATCTATAATTGTTATATTCATTGTTGGTTAACAGAGAAGAACAATATGGAATCAGACATAAGACATTAAGCATAAAACGACGCCGGAGAATGGAGACTAACCAGAAAACAGCGCGGAACAGAGGCGAAGAACTTTGAATGATTCAAAACGACGACGGATTCCCAAAAATAAAAAGAGAGACAGAAAAAGAGTTTGAAGAAGATCCAGAATTTGTACGAACGAGTGCCAAGAAAAAATTAAAAACCCTCAAAACGACGACTTCCTAGTCGTAAGAGATAATGCTTCTCTTAGGTTTTTTGTTTCCTTAAAAAAAAAATCTGTGAAGTTTGAATATGGGCCTGTTAGGCCCAATAAATGAGTTAAATTCCTAACCGTAAGGCCCAATAACTGAGTTAAATTCCTAACTGGCCCAATAACTGAGTTAAATTGGACTAGTCCATAACCGAAATCCAAACTCAAACCTGAACCGATCCAACTGGACCATTTAGACTTCAGATGTATCCAAATAATTGAATGATTTTTGATTACATATTATTTTAAGTTCAATTATTAACCGAACCTGAAATATAACCAAAGTCATGAGGGCATAAAGTCTATACCCGAACCATTTAGATTAATAAACTATTATAAACATGTATTTTGGGTGAAATAATCAATCCGAAACTGAATCCATTGATATTATACCTCCAAAACTGAACTGAACTCAAAGCGTATCTGAACCAAACCTTAATAATATCCGAATGGACCTTATACATTGAAACCAAAAAATCAAAAACTCGAACCAACCAAACCGATAACTGATTGGTCCCCCAAATGCCGAGGACTATTGCCAATAGTCTATTGGTAACTGTAATTAAAATGATTGACTTTAATCAGAACTAATAAGATTTTAAGACATTGTCAGAGATAAGAGAGAGCATGCGCATAACTAAGGAACTCGTAACTTTCACTAGAGATCTTTCTTACTTCCATTCTCTACTGAAATCTTGTAGCTATGGTGATTTTTCTTCTTCTCCCATCACTATCTTTCGTAGTTTACTTCGTTCGTCTCTCAGTCCAAATCATTTCACTATGTCTATCCTTCTTCAATCCTTTACGAAGTCTTTGTTGTCAAATCATGTTTCTTTTGATTCATTCAAGTTACAAGTTGGACAAGTTCAAACCCATTTCACAAAATCAGGTCTTGATCATTTTGTTTACGTGAAAACATCTCTTCTTGATCTTTACTTGAAGATGGGTTGTGTAATGACTGCAAGAATATTGTTCGATGAAATGCTTGTGAGAGATACTGTTGTTTGGAATGCATTGATTTGTGGGTATTCAAGAAATGGTTATGAATTTGATGCGTGGAAGGCTTTTATTGTAATGCTTCAGCAAGGATTTTTACCTTCTGCAACCACGCTTGTAAATTTGCTGTCTTTTTGTGGACAATGTGGCTTTGTTTCTCAAGGGAGGTCTGTTCATGCTATTGCTACAAAGTCTGGCCTTGACCTGAATTCTCAGTTGAAAAATGCTCTAATTTCGTTTTATTCAAAAAGTTCGGAGTTGGATTCAGCAGAACTTTTATTCACTGAAATGAAAGACAAAAGCACAGTTTCTTGGAATACAATGATTAATGCCTATAGACAGAGTGGTCTCCAGGAAGAAGCCATCACTGTTTTCAGGAATATGTTCGAGAAGGGCGTCGAAATTAGTCCAGTCACTATCATTACTCTTCTTTCTGCTCATGTTAGTCACGAACCACTACATTGTCTTATTGTTAAAAGTGGAATGGTGAACGATAGTTCTTTGATTACTTCTTTGATTTGTGCATATTCAAGGTGTTGGGATTTGGTATCAGCAGAACATCTTTATTCGTCTACTAACCAAGACAGTATTGTTGGCTTAACTTCCATTCTTTCAAGCTATGCCGAGAAAGGAGATATGGAAAAAGCGGTTGTATATTTTTCTAAAATGCGTCAGCTGTATATGAGAATTGATGATGTAGCTTTGGTTGGAATTCTCCATGGATGTACAAACTCTTCCCACATCGACATAGGAATGTCATTACATGCTTATGCGAATAAAAGCGGATTGTGCACACAAACACTGGTTGTGAATGGACTGATAACTATGTATTCTAAGTTTGATGATGTGGAGACTGTCCTGTTTTTATTCCAGCAGCTACAGGAGACTCCCCTAATTAGCTGGAACTCAGTGATATCTGGGTGTATACAGTCTGGAAGGGCTAGCACAGCCTTCGAGGTTTTCCATCAGATGAAATTAAGTGGCGGACCTATACCGGATGCCATTACAATAGCAAGTTTACTTGCTGGCTGCTCCCAGCTCTGTTGCTTGCATTTCGGGAAGGAGCTTCATGGATATACACTTAGGAACAATTTCGAAAGGGAGAACTTTGTTTGTACTGCTCTTATAGACATGTATGCTAAATGTGGAAATGCAGTAGTAGCAGAGTGTGTGTTCAAGAGCATAAAAGCTCCGTGCACAGCAACATGGAACTCAATGATATCAGGATTCAGCTTATCAGGTTTACAAAGTCAAGCTTTTTCTTGTTACTTGGAAATGCGTGAGCAAGGATTGAAACCTGACAAGATCACCTTTTTGGGAGTTCTGTCTGCATGTACACATGGAGGCTTTGTCGGTGAAGGAAAAAACTGTTTCAGAGCAATGATCAAGGAGTTTGGAATAACACCAACTTTACAGCATTATGCACTTATGGTTAGTCTGTTGGGTAGATCATGTTTGTTTACTGAGGCTTTGAGTTTAATTTGGGAGATGGATATAAAACCGGATTCTGCAGTATGGGGTGCTCTGCTTAGCGCATGCATCGTGCACAGAGAGATGGAGGTTGGGGAATATGTAGCAAAGAAAATGTTTATGTTGGATTACAGAAATGGTGGTCTATATGTATTGATGTCAAACCTATATGCAACAGAAGCAATGTGGGACGACGTCGTCAGAATCAGGAAGATGATGAAAGATAATGGATATGATGGTTACTTGGGAGTTAGCCAAATATGATTATTTCAATCTGTGAAACAACGAAATGGGTGACTGATATACCTCAGTATATTTGCATGATTGTGTGCTGATGGTGAGGTAAATTAACTGGAGAGCTCGAACAGAACCTTTGTTGGTCAAGCTTCATTGATTAAGGGTTCTTACAAAATTCTTGATAAAGCCTTGAAAGAACTTATGATCATCGGTGATCGACCAGATCTCTATCCGGTCAAAATCGACACAAGAGACATCGAAGTGGGATGCTATTGATTGATCCACAACTATAGGTAAGTCAACTTTTGAACTTGATCTTATACTGCGCATAAACTATATTAAAACTTAAATCTGACCTTTTTTAACATATTAAAATATAAGAATATCAAGATCTATATCTTCTATGAACAGTGATGGAAACATCTCAACAATGTAGATTGTATCATGAGATCTTTTTTGTATTGTTTTGGGTATTAAGCAAAGTAATTGAAATGTTTGTCCTTTCTCGTTTTTAGAGTAAAGACCAGAAGACCTAACTATGAATCCCACTGCATCTATCGTCGTTGGTCAAACCATCTCTCTTCATCTTCTCTTCTTTAGCTTTGCGACAAAACACAACCCACGAGTTAACTTCCATGGCCACACATACACCAATTAGCGTGGACAGACACAGACAGTAACCGAGCTTTGCATATGAACTTCCTTCTCTCAACACCTCAAATCCTTGGAACACATTAACCACACCCATCACCACACACGCGTACCCGACAAAATGATGGTAAGACTTCCAATATCTCCTGAACTTGTTGGTTGTCTTTGGTCTGAACAGTAAAGCCAGCGTTTGCAAACTCGCTGCAGTGAACGTTGCTATCCCGAGGCTCCGGTGTAACCCGTAGGTCTCTCCAGGGGAGTTGCGGCCAAGCACGATTCCAAGTGCAAAGCCAATGGTTCCGAGGAGGAAACCAGTTAACTGTATAGCTGCGTGGATGTAGAACCAAGTGGGTCCAATTGATTGCATTTGTCGGAGGTATCGAGCTGTTACCGCTCCTGCTGGGAGGAGAAAACCCCAAGCAACCGCATTGAATACTCCATGTGTCACCTTCAAAGTTCTGGAACCGCTGTTTCGATTAACAGTTGCAAATCCTAAGGAAACAAGCAAGTATAAGACCAAACTTAATCGACATTTGCATATGTTTACATTTTGAGAATGAAAGTTAGATACCTGAAGTGACATCGAAGGTGGAGAAGGAGGAGAGATCGATGGAAGTTGTGGGATGAATGGTGGGAGAATAACCTTGGACATAAAGACCTCTGTTCCAAACATGGTGAATCTTGGTCTCATTCAAAGAGAGCTTAACGGAGGCATAAATCTGAACAGAAGCACCATTACGAATAGTGGCCATTTTACCGCCGTAGAGAGAAGCAGAGGAGGAGGAGAGACGAAGAAGGTCAAGAGGACGAGAAAGCAGAGGACCTTTTTGAAGCTTGACAGAGGAATCAAGTACGTAAGGAAGAAGGATAAGCTGGCCAGAATTCGGATCCGGAAAGGCTATAAGTACTTGAGAACCGGTCATTTGCGCCGGAGAATCCGGGTTAATCCCCCACCCAACCCATCCGGAAGGTGAGATGAAAGTTCCAAAGAAACAGAGGTCGAGAGTTGCGTTGTGTGGATGATATGTCCAAGCGATTGAGGCTTGTTGTGTCGGAAGAGAGATGCATTTCTCGAAGCTTTTTGTTGCTGTCGTGGTGGTACAATGGCCGGCGAGTGATTCCGGAAGTTTTGTTGCGAGAAGAAGCAAGATTAATGTTAGAATCAACTTCACCATTGCTCGATCATCTCTGTTTTTTTCTGTTGGTGTAATTGGAGTTTTATATGTATGAAGTGAAAATTAAGAAACTTGATTGGTACCAGAAAAATACAAAATCAATGACGCCTTTTTAATATTTTTTGAGTTGTAATTATGATTTCCATGGAAGTCTTTGCTTTGAAGCTAAGTGATCACTCACTACGATACAGTTGGTTGGTTGTGTAGTATTTGGACATAATTATGATTTTCCTGAAAAATAAATGAATATATTAATACAGTAAAGATGGTGTGAAACGACGACGTTTTATGACTTACTGAAAGTTTTCTTTGATTTCTGTCTCTAAAGAAGTGGAGAAGAAGAAGATGGTGACAACAATGGCGATTAAGGTGAGCTTGGAAGGGAAGAGAGTTGTGTTGGTTCCGTATATGGCGGAACATGTTCCAAAGTACCATCAGTGGATGCAGGACTCAGCGCTTCTCGAAGCTACGGGATCTGAGCCATTAAGTCTCGAGCAGGAGTATGAGATGCAGCTCTCTTGGACTCAAGATCCCAATAGTATAATGACTCCATAAACTTCTTTATATGTTCCTTTCTTATTCCATAGTCTTTATATGGATTTAATCAATTTCTGCGCTTTACTGTATCAGGGTTTAGGGTTTTTTGTTTTAGACTATTCTGAAGTCTCGATTTTGATTTCTGCATCTTGGTTTCCAGTAACTTTACCATTATAAAATCCTCATTTTAAGTTTTGAATTTTTTTGATTCTTAGTTGTATTTTGTTGAATTTGATATCTCTAATCTTCTAAGTTCTTGGATTTTAGCCATATAGCTTCTCATGAGGTTCATGGATCCCTAATGCTTTTGTTGTTGGTTTCAGAGCGGACTTTCATTGTTTTGGACAAGGATTTCATCAAGGGAGACTTGGCTCATGGCGAAGCGCACATAGAAGGTTCGTTTCCTGTGTTTACTTCACTTGAGGAACTGATGTCTAAAGGACCTTACTTGAGTTTGCATCAGTTTGGCATCTTCGATATAGCTGCTGTGACAAAGTGGCTTAGTTCTCACGACTAATGCAATACCCTGTCCATTTAGTAAGTAGTGGAATTGATGTTTACAAAAAAATGTGTTTAGTGCCCGGAAATGAGAACATATCTACAAGACTGCTCCTTTGTTTGTGGTTTAGATCATTGATGGCTGGTTGGATTTGTGATTCCTTTTCTATAAAGAAGTCTATTAGATGTTCTGTTGTGGTTTTCATAGATGTTGCTTTCATGTTGAGTCATAGTAGATAAGTAACCGAATATTTTATGCAGCCATGACAGGTGATGTGAATATTTACATGAATGATGTGGATGATCCTAAGGTTGCAGAGGTTGAAATAATGATTGCTGAGCCCAGAAGGTATCTTTCTTCTTCCCAATTGAGTCTTACACGCCGAGAATGCACTTTAGCGGATGTACTTCTGTGCGCATAATTCTGTTTTTTATTACCACCTTTGGTAGAATAGCCGTGGTAAAGGGCTAGGAAAGGAATCTGTACTGATGATGATGGCTTATGCTGTCAAGAGCTTGGCGATTCACAAGTTTACAGCTAAAATTGGGGACTCAAACAATGTTTCCCTCAGCTTATTCCGTAAACTGGTACGAATAACCCACTTTGTAGTCTCGGATGTATGTACTTCATGCCTAAATTTACAAAGAAAGATGGCCATTACACTTACACACTAGTTGTTTATTATAGGGCTTCGAGGAATCTTCTCACAGCAGTATCTTCAAAGAGGTAATGTAATAACTACTTCATACACTCCAACAAAGATGTTCCTTCTAGCTTAATGGGCTGAGTTTTTAAAATCTTCCCAACCGGACAGGTTACACTAGAGTATATGGTGACAGATCTCCGTCGAGCAGAGCTCTTGAAGTTTTTAGATGATGTCATTACACACACGCATTCATCGGACAACCCATCAGAAGAAACTATTACATAGAAGCTTTTGTTTAGTACTTGTTGTGCATTGTATTTGGACTCTGAAAAATAAATAGTAAGAAACAAAAGTCCTGTATCTTTAAGAGAAACTTCTCTATTTACCATTCTCCTGCAAGGCAGAAGCCTAAACAATGATATTTAATACATAATCAATCGATCACTAACTAAACCTGTTCTTTTGCAAAAAACGAAATCTTCCAAAGCTTGAACAAATCCATAGTATAAATACTGGCTTTAAATGGTAATTGAGTAATTGTGGAGGAATTGAGCTGAATATTTGTTGGTGTTACCAAGCGTATTAGAGGAATTGAAAAGTAGAGGAATTGTGGAATGAATAGATAAATGATCTACTTTTTTCTGTTAACTCAAAACATTGTTCTTTAATAAATTTAATAGTATTATATTATTATGTGTATATAGACATACAATTTAGTTTGTTTTACAAGATATATATATTTGTTATGTAAACACACTTTTAATATTCAAATAAAACAATACAAGTATATAAATTTTAAATAAAAATAATAATTTCTAGGTACGTAATTGTATTTCAGGGTTTTTAGATATCTTTTTGGTTTGAGTTCGGATTTGAATTTTTGGATATATGAATATGAGGTTCGACTCTTCCCCACTATACAAGATAGATTACAAAGAGTATTACAATGAATTTTGGCTATGAATCGAACTTTATCCATTTAATTTTTGACAAAAAAAATTCCGTTAGATTCCACCAAATTCCACCCAAAAAAATAAAAAAAATTCGGCCAAATTCAACGTTCACCAGAATTCAGCTGTCTAAACGTGGACTTACGTTATCCTCCACTTCAATCCACTCATAAGAGAAACTCTCACCACAAATTCTTCCTATAATCTCAAAATCCCAGCGAATTCTCGCGGGGCCTCTTCTCGCACTAATGGCTACTTCTCATTCTCTTCTCTTTTCTTCTTCTTTCCTCTCGAGACCTTCTTCTTTCAATTCTTCTCTGAGACGGTTTGTTTGCGTTCCTTCTCGGCGATTCTGGCCAAGGCAACAACATGGGTTCTCCACCGTTTTCGCCGTCGCCACCGAGCCTGCTATTTCCAGCACCGGGCCTAAGAAATTGGAGCCATCGACGGTTCCGCTTCCTAGTAACGACTCATCCGATAAACTCCTCAAAATTCGTCACACGGTAAACTCTTTTGGCTCTGCTTCTGTTCTCGGATACTGAGTCCGATAGAAGTCAAGAGAAATGTGAAATTTGATCAATTTCTTAACTTTATGCTGTTCGAGAAGTTGGGTTTTGCAAAAAGTCTGAATTTTTATTGAATTTCTTGATAAATGTTGGAATGTTGGTATTTGTGTTTGGTATAAATGTTCAGGTTTTATGCTTAGAGAATCATTTCTTCTAGTTGTTCAGAAATGATAGTTACTAGTTGAGCTGAACAGTGTTTGAATCAACATGGGTTCTCATGAGATTGAATCAAAATTTGTACACAGCTCTGTTTCTGTTCTGAAATTCTGAGTTACGAGTTAGTTATGGGTACTTTAGGAGACATTTAAATTTTTATGCTGTTAGCGAAATATGGTACTGCACAAGTTTGAATTTTGATTCAATCTCATGAGGAATGTTGGTTGTTGAAAGGATCAATTTCTACTTGTTCAGAAATGATTGTAACATGTTGAGCTAAAACGTGTTGCAACTCATGTGAATTCAGTGTGCGCATGTAATGGCCATGGCAGTTCAGAAACTCTTCCCGAATGCAAAAGTGACGATAGGGCCCTGGATTGAGAACGGTTTCTACTATGATTTTGATATGGAGCCTCTAACGGATAAAGACCTCAAGAGGATAAAGAAAGAGATGGTGAGTTTCTGATGAAGTCTTTGAGGGGTTTGTGTTTTGATCACTGAGGGAGAAAGTCAGAATAGTATTCATTAGTTCTCGGTACATGATTTGTAGGATCGTATCATCAGCCGGAATTTACCACTTTTACGAGAAGAAGTTTCTAGAGAAGAAGCAAGGAAAAGGATCATGGCGATGAATGAGCCTTATAAGATGGAGATTCTGGAGGGTATCAAGGAAGAACCCATCACTGTTTATCATATTGGTACATGCTGTAGCTTCTTGCTTGCTTTTTTAAGTATCTTGTCTCTATTTAGTTCATATTGTGATAGCTTGTCTCCATCTTATGCCAGTTCGAATGCTCATCTAGGTAATGAATGGTGGGATCTTTGTGCGGGCCCTCATGTCGAGACCACAGGGAAGATTAACAAGAAAGCTGTTGAACTAGAATCTGTTGCTGGTGCTTACTGGAGAGGAGATGAAAAGAGGCAAATGCTTCAGAGGATTTACGGGACGGCTTGGGAGAACGAAGAGCAACTGAAAGCGTATCTTCATTTTAAAGAAGAAGCTAAACGCCGGGATCATAGACGCATTGGCCAAGACCTCGATCTGTTTTCCATCCAGGTATAGCCAGCTTTCTTTTCAGTTTCGAAATTATTTTTACTTTTGAGAAAACGTTGCATAAGCTTTTCATCTGCAGGATGAAGCTGGAGGAGGATTAGTGTTTTGGCATCCAAAAGGTGCAGTTGTTCGGAATATAATTGAAGAATCGTGGAAGAATATGCATGTCGAACATGGTTATGATTTGATCTATACCCCTCATGTTGCCAAAGCTGATCTGTGGAAGATTAGTGGTCACATGGACTTTTACAGAGAGAATATGTATGATCAAATGGAGATTGAGGACGAGCTTTATCAACTCCGGCCCATGAATTGCCCTTACCACATCTTGCTCTACCAAAGAAAGCGTCAATCTTATCGAGATTTGCCCATAAGAGTTGCAGAGCTTGGTACAGTTTACAGATATGAGCTGTCTGGTAGCTTACACGGCCTCTTTCGTGTCAGAGGGTTCACACAGGTAACCTCAGTTGTCTTTAATCTAACAGTTAATCCTAATCTTACTAAGTACTAGGATTAACTTAGCTAACATTTGCTTTGCCAGGATGATGCTCACATATTTTGTTTAGAGGACCAGATCAAAGATGAGATCAGAGGTGTTCTGGACCTCACAGAAGAGATATTGTCGAGGTTTGGATTCAACAAGTATGAGGTTAACTTATCAACAAGACCTGAAAAATCAGTTGGAGGCGATGATATTTGGAAAAAGGCGACATGTGCCCTGAGGGATGCTTTAGATGATAAGGGATGGAGCTATGAAGTTGATGAAGGAGGTGGCGCGTTTTATGGCCCAAAGATTGACCTTAAGATAGAAGATGCATTGGGAAGAAAATGGCAGTGCTCAACCATACAGGTGAGTTAGCTTCCTTTACTCATATAAATCCCAAACTACTTGTCTATTAACAGGTTCTGGTTGGCACACAGGTCGACTTCAATCTTCCTCAGAGATTTGATATCACTTATGTGGACACAAACTCGGATAAGAAACGTCCTATAATGATCCACAGAGCGGTCTTGGGTTCATTAGAAAGATTTTTTGGTGTTCTCATAGAACACTACGCTGGTGATTTCCCATTATGGCTCTCTCCTGTTCAAGTCCGCGTTTTGCCTGTCACAGACAATCAGGTTATCTTGTGCTGTCTCTCTGAGTCTTAATTATTGTCTTAAATATTTTTTGGAAACCAAGCTTCTGACTTAATGAGGGCTTTGCAGTTGGAGTTCTGCAAGGAAGTGAATAAGAAGCTAAGAGCTTGTGGAGTGAGGACTGAGTTGAGCCATGGCGAGAGGTTACCAAAGCTCATAAGGAACGCAGAGACACAAAAGATCCCGTTAATGGCGGTTGTGGGACCAAAGGAAGTCGAGACTGGAACTGTTACCGTTAGATCAAGATTTGGAGGAGAGCTTGGAACCATTTCTGTTGATGACTTCATCAACAAAATCAACATTGCAGTTGAAAATAGAACTGCTCTGTAACTTTTATTCAAGAGTAGAAAGACCACACAGATCTCCGTTAAGAATATATTAATTTATCTTCGAATTCTTTTGTAATCTTAAACTATGGTGTAACCGAATCCGAAGAAACATGAAACCAAACGATCGGTTATTTGGATATAGCCGAAGTGTAAATGGTTGGATTGGATCGGTTCGGTTTTGGGTTCGGGCTAGTAAGTGGTAACAAAAATTCGGTTCGCTTGGCTTTTATTTTTTTTTCCCAATTTAAATTATGGAAAATTATGAAGTGGGGACACGGGAGATGAGGACGCGTGGACTTAAAGCTAAACAGGATCCAACGGTGGAGAAAGGTGCGTTAAATTTGCAGAACCAAAAAAAAGAAAGAATCCAACGGTCATAAGAGTAGCGTGAACCCTAAGGTAAGCCAAAACCCTAAACCCAAATTACTCTTTAAAACCCCATGTCTCTCCTCAATCTCCCTCTCGCCGCTTTGCTTCGTTCGCTTCTTTACACCTTTCTCTTTGGAAACACGACATTCTTGATTCCCAAAATATGGTAAAGATAAAGTCTCTTTGTTTCTTCTTGTACGATCAGATTACCTTTCTTGATCTAGGGGTTTCATAGTCTTAGATAGATTGCGTTGATGTTTTTTTATATTTTGGTTCTAATTTTGTTGTTGTCATCTTGTTCAGGCTTTACCTAACCAGCAAACCGTTGATTATCATAGCTTCAAGCTCGTCATTGTTGGTGATGGAGGCACAGGTACCAATCATTGTTTCTTTTCTCGTCTTTATTTCCGTTTGTAGCAATTCTGTTACCGTTTCGATGATATCAATGTGTTGTTTCATAGATTGTGATTGAATGATCGAGATGTCTCCCTATGTTCCAAGTGTTTGTTTGTTTAGTTTTGCTAATCCTTTGATTGTGTTTGCATGGAAAACAACCTTTGTCAAGTATGAACGTAAGTACAGCAAAGATTGCTTGTGAAGATTCATCCTTTAGACTTCATCATTGTCTACTAGAACGATTCATCATTGCCTACGTACTATATTCATCGATCATTGTTTCTAAAACGATTCTTTCTTGTGTTGCAGCTACTATTGGTGTGGAGATTCATCCTTTAGACTTCTTCACAAACTGTGGCAAGATCCGTTTTAACTGCTGGGATACTGCTGGACAAGAGAAACTTGGTGGACTTAGGGATGGATACTAGTAAGTCTCTACATTCTTTACTTGATGGTGTGAAAATCAAGAACAGTTGATTGATTTGATTTGCAGTATGGACATAAAACTAATGCTTTGGTTTTCTTCTTGCAGCCTTCTTGGTCAATGTGCCATAATTATGTTTGATGTCACAACACGACTCACATACAAGAATGTCCCAACATGGCACCGTGATCTTTGCAGAGTGTGTGAAAACATTCCGATTGTGCTTTGCGGTAACAAGGTTGATGTGAAGAACAGGCAAGTGAAGGCAAAGCAAGTTACATTCTACAGGAAGAAGAATCTTCAGTACTATGAAATATCCGCAAAGAGTAACTACAACTTCGAGAAGCCTTTCTTGTACCTTGCTAGAAAACTAGCTGGTGATCACATCAACCTTCACTTTGTGGCAACACCAGCTCTTGCTCCACCAGATGTTCAGATTGACATTGCTGCTCAACAGATGAATGAAGCCGATCTACTTGAAGCTGCAGCTCACCCACTCCCTGATGATGATGATGATGCTTTTGAGTAAAAATCTACCAGAATTTCTGCCGTCGGAAGCTCGTGATTTTTCTACATATTTTCTTACTACTAGGAGTTAGACCGGGGTACGGTTTTTACACTATATATTAGTTTTTCATTTTTTTTTGTTACTTGCTTTTCTTAGTGAGTGTTTTCAACAAAGTTAAACATATTAACACCATTCTTTGTTATCCAAAGATCAAAGTTTCAAAGAGATGCGGACAAAGAACTGTTGGTGCTGAATGATTCACACCAATCATGATAGATTCCAAACAAAAACGTTCGTATATAATTGGAAGTGTACCATGTGAATCGATTGGAACTATATTCACCACCCATGATTAACAGGGATACAGAAAGAAAGTAAAATTGTCATTACATTGTTCAAAGATAAATCAAGAAAACACATTGTTAGTGATTAATGTCGGATTTCTCCATCCTCCCCAAACTCTCCATCTTCTAGCTCGTCATTACCACTTCGAGGACTGCAATCACGTTAGTCCTTTTTCTGTCTTTTATGCCGGCTTTCACTGTCTGATTCCGAGTTTGCGTGCTGCCAAGAAACCATATCCTCATACTTTTAATCTTAATTCCGCCAAACAAATATCAGAACTGATGTCGAGGGAGTACCTAACCTACCTTTCTTGATTTTTTTGCCACGTTTACCGGAGGACTTCTTTGACTCTTATCTGTCATCTCTATCAGAACTGACATCTTCATCAGAGTTGTGATGCCGTCTCCGATGTTTTCTGTCTCTTTCTTTTCTCCTCTTTGTGACCTTGGCTCACATCTAAAGCAGCCTCACCATCTGATTCAGACACAAGACAAATAGATTCCATATTTCCATGGCACAGAGAATCAGTTCCATTTGCTGCAAAGAAAGGTAAACCAGCTTCTCCGGCAATAGCTTTAGCCAACACTAATGCTTTTATTATGAAATTCCTCATCCATCATTCTTTAAAATTTCCACAATTTCTTGTAATTCCCTCGTTAAAATCCTCAAAAGTTACACCAGTTTTCTCCTCTGCTCATATAAAGTTTGCCTCAAATATAATCTTAGATTCAACAAACTCAAGCAGAAGTGGTCAATATCGAAAGAAGTAGTGGATTTCTCAACATACCGACTCTTGCATCTTACTTGTTATAATTACATCAGTCTAAGTTGATAGAGAATTCTTTTTCCCTTTCACTGCCTCCTACTTGTCTTCTTTTACAAACCTTCTTTAGGTAGTCATTATAAATTTATACTTGGTGTCCTAGCTTTACGGAACAATTAAATGCTTGAGGAATCAAGTAAGAGAGAATGGATGAAGGAGAGAACAAGTATTAAAACCAAGAAGACCATGCATACCTTGGATTCAAAAGGAGTTTCATTTGAGGAAACCGACGCTTGAGCTCCATCAAACATACTTCTCTTAACAGTTTACTTGTCGATAATGTAAAAATTCGAAGGAGATAATGATTTCTGATGCTTTTTCAATGTCATCAAGCCCATAGAAGATCCTCCATGTATTATTTTCCTTAAGGAAACACCAACATAATCAGTTTTCTTAAGGAAAATATTTTATAAATCTCTATAAACAGAGATCATAGGAGTTATTTAACAATATCTATTGGTTTTATTAATAAAGAAAATATAAAGAAGTAATTTTGGTTAGTCAAAATTCTGATTATTTTCTAAGAAACTCCACATTTGTTTTAAGGGAATTTCATCAGAAATGCCTTCTTATGTTTGAAATTATTCAAAATACACTCAAAATAAGACCTTATGAAAAATACCCTCTTTCAATCTTGAAAAGACGATTATAGCCCTGAAAGAAATGATAGAATAATTAAAAGGAGCTGTCCACTTATTTGGGGCAATTAAACGGGCAAAGGGAAGTGAAAGAGATCTTGGAGACTATGCAAAAGCTATGCTCAGGAGTGAGGAGGATGGAAATAATGATGATTTTGTCAGCCTGGATCTCTCTTTCTTCTTTTTGTCTATCCCTTTTCGCCCACAACCACGTCCAATCATAGATGTTTTAAAAGGATATCGAATGTCCACGTCCACGACCAAGGAATGAACTTTTAAAAGGATGAATGTCCAATTGTACACGTCCTCAAGGAGAGCATAAACATCAAATTCTTGTCCATGTCCACAATAGATGTTTTAAATGGTTTGTCCACGTCCTCTTGTCCACACCAAATCTTCATGTTAATAAAATCACCCATTTACTTAAAATGTCCATGTCCATTGATGTTTTCCAATGATGAATGTCCACATCACGAATTTATCGATTGTCCACGTACACGACCAACTAATTATTGTTTAAAAGGTTGAATTTGCAATTGTGGACGTTCTCAAGGAGAGCATAAACATCAAAATCTTGTCCACGTCCACCGTTGATGTTTTAAAACAATGAATGTCCACGTCCTCTTCCAAATCACCAAGTTATCTTGGCGAGTTATGCTCTCCACATCAACAACTTAAGTTAGGTTGAATGTCCACGACCACCGAATGATGTTAAGGGATGAATGGCCACGTCCACAATGAAAAAGAACATAATTACCTCTTTGCCGACGTCCACAAGATAGGAAATCCAGAAAAAGCCTCAACATTAGTCCACGCCCTCAAGTTAGGCTCTACACGAATCCATAAACATGGTACTCAATTGCTCACGTCCTGAAATATACAATCGGATAGAGTGAAAAACAAAGATTAGAGGCAAACGAGAAGAAGAATTTGAAAATGCAATCTCTGTAATCTGTGAAAAAAGGAGGTGAGGAAAAGATAAAGATCCATTAAAGGAGGAAGGTGCATTCTCTTGGAGAGGAGAGAGAACGCTGAAGGGAAGGAATTGGGCATGGGTATAAGAGTCATTTCAGGAAGGAGTGAGGGCATTCCAAACAATTTTACAGAGTGGAGGGTAGGCGGGAAAATTTGCAAAAGAAAGAGGGTATTTTTCATGATTATTTCTTGTTTTAATTGGCCCTAAGCCTCACGGATCAATAGCTGAGACACTCTTATTTGAAGACCAACTTCCTAAGCTACTGCTCTATTTCCTCATACTCTTATTACTCTCTTCTTATTTTCACGCTATTTTTTACCCTCAATTGCCCTCATAATATTTATTAAAAGAAAATAATAATTTAAATGAAAATAAAGGAAACAATTGGAATCGGTTGGTTCGGGTTGGTGTGTAATTAATTGGCAATGAAACCAACGAATTAAATCAATCACCTACCTAATCCAATCATCTGTACATAGCAACATTATTTTTTACGTAAAACCAAATCCATTATCGTCTGTATATCGACGAACATAACTCTTCCTCCGACACAGCGACTCCAGCGACTTTAGTGAGAGACTCTAGCTTCCATCTCCACCTTCATCTTCATTTGCCATCTTCACATTACAGCTTCATTTAAGCTTTCATCTTCACGTTACAACTCCATTTAAGCTTTCATCTTCACGTTACAGCTCAATTTCGCTTCAAGCAATTCTGGTTTGAGGTGGGTGAGGTACGTGAGTCTTGTTATTTCATTCGATGTAGATGTCTTAGTGGAAGCTTAATATCACCGTATAGATGTATAGGAAAATATCACAATATGCATTTGTATGAGAAACAACTATATAATTATATAACTAGTGTGACTATTATAATTCGTTACTGATGCTTTTCTCATAATTTTTCTTATCAGTTATATTTTTGTAAATTCAATGATGAGAACAGTTGTTCACTTTGACTATGGAGGGTGTTACATTGAAACCGAAGAAGAGTATTGTTGAAATTCGAAGGAAGCTATTAGTTATGGAATAACGTTTAAGACATTGTCAATTGAGGATATAAATTACTCGGTCTTAGAAGAAAAGATAAAGAAGAAGCTTGGCATGAATAAAGGCACAAAGATGAAACTGAGTTACATCTCATTGGTAGTGGAAGCGAATAAGCAATCTTATATTTATGATGATGAGGATGTTGAAAGCTATTTATATAGCATGGATGTGGGTCAATTACGAAGTATTTTGCATGTTGAAGTGAATGAGTGTTGTGTGAGAGATTTTAGAATATTGCCGGGAAGTTTAGTTGGAATGAATGATGAAGTTGAGATGGCTTCAAATGATGGAGTTAACAATGCGATTACTATATACGAGGAAGGTAATAGACATGATGGTCCCTTGGAGGTTATTGGTGATGGTGTGATTAATGGTAGTGAGGAAAATGTATTATTGAATGAGTATGTAGTAGATGATGGGTATGAAGTTAATGAAAGCTTTGAACTGCCTTTTGATCCTTGTAATAGAGAAGTAGAAGAAACTCAGATTGTACAAGATTGGGAAGATGGTACGGGTATCGAATTAGGCCAAGAATTTGTGTGTAAACAACAAGTGCAAGGTTTAGTGTTTAGAGCGTCACACCAAAGATGTTTTGACTACGATGTGTTGAACTCAGATACTTGGAGATACATGGTAAGATATCGTCAACGAGGTTGTAATTCGTACTTACGAGCGTTACATCCACAAGGAAGCGAAGGTAGTTGGTTGGTCAAAGTGTACAGGGACATGCATTATTGCTCTCGTGTAACAGCGAGTATATCAAACGCTAAAAATAGAGGATCTTGTAGTTTAGTTGTTGATGTTGTGAGAGAAGATTACCCAAGTCAATTGGATACTCCTTCTGCAAAATCTCTTAGTAGTGTTGTGCAATCAAAGGTTGGAGTGAAGGTGTCGTACAACACTGTTTTGAGAGAGAAAAAGAAAGCTGCTTCTTTTGTGCGTGGTTTTCCAGATGATAGCTACAAAATGTTGCCGCCATATTTGTTTGTCTTGGAGAAAACGAATACTAGCACTGTGACGAATCTGGTTGTTGATGACGAGCAACGGTTCAAGTATCTATTTGTTGCATTGAGAGTTTGTATCGAGGGTTTTAGGGCCATGAGGAAAGTGATTTGTGTGGATGCAACTTTCCTTAAAAATGTATATCGTGGTGTACTTATTTTTGCTACAGCTCATAATCCGAATCATTATCATTACCCGATTGCTTTTTCTGTTGTTGATGGTGAGAAAGATGCAAGTTTGCAGTGGTCTTTTTTATTCAACCACATTCACCACAAAGGATTCTCATTTTACAACTTTCAAATTTGTGTTCCCTCCAACACCAAAAACGAAAATTTTTTAATTTTTAAAATTGTTTCAAACTCCTTTCTTTAAAACGAAATCCACCTTTCTTTTACCATTCCTTTTTCGATCTATTTATTTCATTCAACTTCTCATTCCCTTACCTTTCCTTTAATTTTCTATAATCTTGTTGTGGATTATGGAAAACATGAGTTGTGAGTCCTTCGACCCAAATGAAGACCTAAACGAGGAGTCAGATCGATTGGTTAAAGCTTACAGTGACCGTTTAATGTGGGTAGCGGATAATGACTATGACATTCCTCAATAATGTCCATGTGGTAGGAATATCAAAAGGGAGAGCACAAACGAACCGAGTCAGAATTATGTACTTCACTTGTGAAGTATTTGAGCTACGAATACGATAGAATATGTCATAAGTTTATATCAATGGTGAATATATCTTTAAGTTTACATTTATATTTGATATGTAGAATGATAAAATGCACCGGCAAACCCATTAGGATTTTGCGATGGAAGATGAGGTTACAAGGTTAAGGACCAATATGCGGAGATTTTTGAGCTAAACATGGAGATCCATAACCTCAACAACGATATTGCAAGGCTAAATGATGTGGTGGCTAAGATTTCTTGTTGATTCTAAGTTGTGTTTTGTGAATTTTGGTTTTTGCTTTTTTTAAGTTAGAGTTGTGTCAAATTAATTGGAGTTTAAGTTTTAAATTACTCATGTGATATGTTCAATATGTTTGTGTTCACTTAATTAGAGATTATAATTTCAGTTTATGATTTGTTCTTGTGTTGAGCTCTTGTTTTAGTTTCACGTTTTTGATTTTATAATTTATTCTATTTGTGTGTTCACTCATGTGTTATTTTGATTTTATGATATAAACACTTACGACATAAGTTTTTAGCCAAATAGGGAAGTACCCTAATACTCAAACAAACTAGTGGCTTCATTTGCCATAAATCGTAGCAAAAATAAACACTTACAACATAAGTTTGAAGCCAAAAAAGAAAGTATCCTAATATTCAAACAAACTAGTGGCTTCGTTTCCAAAAATAGTAACCAAAATAGACGCAAAATAAACACAAAATAAACACTAGTCCTTCGTTTGTCTTATCCGAGCTTCTCGAATGGTGGCTTCCTTAACTCAGAAAAGCTTCACTTTTTTTTTTTTTTTTTTTTTTTTTTT
>WJSH01002109.1:63134-77200 GCA_009757365.2 Lepidium campestre
TTATTCATTGTGCACTGTTCATCGCGCAATATTCATCATGCATTGTTCATCGCGCACTGTTCATCGCGAACTGTTCATCGCGCACTGTTCATCGCCGCACTGTTCATCGCGCTGTCGCCACCACCGCCACTCTCAGTCTTCCACTGCGCCCAACGTCCGCCATTGTTGAAGCTCAGCACCTTCGGGTTGTAATCAAGCTTCTTCGTCAGCCTTCGTTCAGATACCGATTAACGGGATCCTATCAGTATATTGCTTTTCGAATTGCAATTGTATATACTAGTGGCTGTGTTTAGTTCTTTGTAGTAGTAGTTTAAGTTCGTTTAATCTTAGAGTCAAAGACCAAAATGATTTTTTCTCTGTAATGTTTGAGTAAACCATGGAAACATGATATTTGTAGACTGTTCATGAAGTTTAGACACTAGAGCCGTAGTCATGAATGATATCTCATGATTGTTCTATATTATATTGCTTTTCTTTGGCGTGTATCATTGATGTTTGTGTCGTTAATGCTCAATAGATTATATATTAAACTTGTAAGACCTAAAATAAACCACCACTTAAAGTCCCTTGAAGCTTTCTTAACACATGTCTTTGGTACCATTCGCAGAATCTAAATTTGAAATTTTGTATTGAGTTTTTGTTTGTGGACAGTCTTTGACTTTATATGTAGATTACATAAGATAATGTGTATGGACATAATATGTTGAGTACTACTGACTTTGTCATCCAATAGCTGTCTAAAACCAAAGTTATTGTCTATAAAACATCTTCTTGAGGTTTCTGCTAATGTCTGGTACAATTTCAAGTCTTTATATTTTTAAGCAAAGCCTCCCTATATGATCTTTTCATCATTTGGCTTAGATTGCAGGTTTTTATGGTGCACAACGTCTTTTAACACTCCTATATTAAAGTAAGGTTACTTAATACATCATTGTCTTTGATTAGCTCATTAGTTTTTATATTAAACTTGTAAGACCTAAAATAAACCACCACTTGAAATCCCCTAAAGCTTTCTTCACACATATTTTTGGTACCAATTGGAGAATTTAAATTTGAAATTTTGCATGAGTTTTTTTGTAGATAGTCTTTGAATTTAGTTTATAGATTACATATGTATTATGTATTCTTAATTTTACTTAATATTGATGGAGGATAAGGTCTACGTTTAATAAGATCTATCGAATTGTGTAGAAATTCAAGTTTTTGCAAAAATTCTATAATTTTTTGTACTATGACAGCTTGCTATTATTCAGTATTCTGTAGATTGATGGAGGGTTAAATATTCTTCATAATATGTTTGTCTAAAGACATTCTAAAATATGGGAAATTCAATTCTCTGCTTAAACTATATTTATATGGTTTGCATCTTGTTGAGCAAAGATGTTAATGACATATTTTGAATGTACCGCAATATATCCATTTTGCGGAGTGGATCTCTCCCACTTTCGATCAGGTAAATGTCTCTTTACTCTTTTAGAACTTTCAATGATCTTAACAATATTTTTCTTTGATGAAGTTTGTGAAATTGATTGAATGCAGCTCTTGAAGACTAAGAACTGGAGTGTTTACTTATATGATCACAAAATGCACGACGTTTCTTATGCATAAAAACATCGTAACGTTCTATTTGTTAGTTCGGTAACATTGTGATGTCTTTTTTCCCATGACTGTATTCTAATTTCTAAAGACTTCAGAGAATCTATGACTCCCATCATTAGGTATCAGCATACGGTGTCTGAAACATAAAACCAAGTTAGGATTAGGAATTGAGATAAATATCTATTAATATAGATAAATATGAAATTATTTTTGTGTTAAAATTTGAGATATTCAAATTTTTTAAATTTTGATTTAAGTTGTATTTTTCTCTTTTAAAAGTTATTTTAAATTATTTAAGAGGTAGTATCGACAATTTTTATTTATTTTCCAACTCAACTTTTCATACAATCAAGAGCAGAACATCAAAGAGTAGGTAAACTGTTTACAAAATAACCACCGCCGGAAATCCCTCTAACGAGAAATATTTTTCTTTTAAGATTAAAAATATTTTCAATTTTTAAATTTTATTTTTAAATTGTATTTCTCTTTTAATATTTTAATTATTTCAGAGATAAGTATTTAGTTGTAGATATTTTGTTAAGAATAAGAATTTTTTTTAATTTCTTTTTTAGCTTAATGTCCTTTTTTAGTTGATTTTTTCTTTTTTTAAACATTTACGATTATAATTATTTTAGAATTATTAAGAGATAAGTAGAGATTAAAATTTTTTTTTTTTTGTGAAAATATATCTTATACAGAATTTACATACAATAAAATTTCACATTGCTAGGTTTGACATGTGTAAATATTCTATTAGTTGCTAAATTTTAAAAACTAAATTTAATAAATATTTACAACTTTTTTATGTTAGGATTAAGAATAGCGATAAATATTTTGTAATACAGATAAATATTTACAATTCATTTTATGCTATAATTAGGAAAAAAGATAAAGAGATAAATATTTATAATTCTTTTTATGGTAGGATTAAGATTAGGAATGGAGATAAATATTCACAATATTTTATTTTAAAATATAATAAGATGTTTTTTAAAAGTATATAAAAAATACAACAATAATTCATATCATTAGATGTAATATGTGTCAACATCTTGTTGATTGCTAATGATGTGTTGCATTTTTGACGTACTCTAACTCATGTTTTCAATTATTTTTCGAGTCTTTTGTTGTCTTTTAGTGTTTTTACATGTGAGGACAAGCTAGGATGAAACTTAGGGGAACTGGATCAAAATGATCAAAAATGGAGATTTTAAAGGTACACACCAATTGTTCTACACTCAGGACCAATCGGTCCACTCTCGCGAACCAAAAGTCAGATTTCCTCCAGACCGATCGATCCGGAGAAGACCGACCAGTCCACTCACGTGAAGAAAAACAAGAAACTAAGCCGACCGATCGATATAGGAGAGACCGATCAGTCTACTCTTGTGAAGAAAAGCGTGAAACTCATTCGACCGATTACTCCAAAGAAGACCGATCGATCCATATGTGAAGCGAAACCCGGAAGCTCAAAAGGCCGATCGATCCATGAAGGATCGGTCGGTCTCAAATCGTCAAGAAAAGCCGAGACATCAAGGGACCGATCGGTCCAGCCCTAAACCAATCGGTCCATACCCGGTTTACCCGAAAACTTTGTTTTGATTTTCTAATTAAACTTGGTTTGTGTCAAGTGGTACCAAGTTGAGTTTTAGAGCTATTAAAGTAGGGTTGGCAGTTTTCAGATGGTCACATCGTCATGTTTTAGTTTTTGAATTTTGGAGACTTTGGAAGAGAATTGTAAGCTTTAGGGAGACGAATCTATACTTTACAAATTCCTGAGAAGATTTTTGAACAATTTTATTTTGTTATTTCTATTTTATGATGAGTTTCATTCATTCCTTTTATTTGTTTATTGCTTTTATGTCCGAGTAGTCTTTCAATCAAGTTTAGGGTTTTCTAATGGATTTCATGGGTTGATGAATTAGATCTAAATAGGGACTATCTTTGTATTCTTCATTTATTGTTGTGTTTAAAGCTTAAGTAAGACTAATCACCTACCTTCTGATCTTAGGTTGTTTAGTGCACCAAAAAGTGTTAATCTAAAAGCTTGAAAGAACATAGCTGAACAAATTGTCCTTAGCCAACGAAAGCTGATGTTAAGGTAATTTGTGAATCGAACTTGAGTAATAACATGTATCTATAATTTTAGGTTTAAATGACAGTTTAAAATCCTAAGTTGTTAGATATAGTAGTTGACGCTACGGCAGTGGGTTTACTATGTAATAGAGTTTCAAATTTAAGAATAGTTTTTAATCATTCCCTGAATAATTATTTGGTTTATAATTCTGATTTCCTTAGAAATACACTGCACCTGATGCTGTGAATGTGTGACCCAATTCTCTACGTGGGCCTAATGGGCCTTTTGGATTAACTAATGCAAATACAAGCTTTAGGGTTGGCAATTAGAGTTTATATGGTGCACCTACTTTTTGCCGACAAGAGTAAGCTAAGAGACAATAGAATATTGAGAGAAAAAGAGTCTTGATTCAACGTGGTGTAAGGGGTAATCGAGAGGGTCCCTTTTTCTCTTGTTTTGTCTTGTATTATCTTCATTCCTGAAACATAGTGTAAGGGGTGTGTGAGAGAGTGAGCTTGTAATATCTCTAAAAGGTTCTAGTAGATTTGGGAGCACATAATCTCCCACGAGACATATCAGCTTTGCTGGGAACTCGTTAAATACTTTGTGTCATTTACTTTCAAGTCACAAACACAACAAACCTAAATCCCCTAAACAAAAGATTGTTCTCTAAGATCCTAATAGTGATTTAACAGATGTTTTTATCTTATTAAATTTACATAGTTTAACATCACTGTTATCATTTATTTGAGTAACACAATCATATTTGCTTCTTAGCTTGAGTTCGTTCTAGAGATCGATAGTGTGACATTTTATCTTTATAGATTTGATCCATTACTACTTCACTTGCTGAGTACCTACAATATAATTAGAGGGTTAAAACTCTTTGTATCAACTAACTTTTAGAAATCCAATTTTATATAAGATTACTAAATACTAGCACCCAAAAATTACAGTAATAGTCCACAATTACCTTTTTCTTAACTTGATTTTGTGTAAACCAACCTAACTCTTAAATAAAAGTAATTTTTAGTTGGGTTTAAAATTTTCAAATCATAAGACAATCCAATGAACAATATAAATTTATAATATCATCAAGTTAAGATCTCAATCAAATGACGGAAATGTTTTTATTTTCTGATAATTGATAAGAACAATGACAGGAAAAATAGATGCAAGTCCAATTTATTCGTGGTTAGACCAACATAATGATTATTGGCTTATTGCTTTCATTATTATTCATTAAGCGTTGATAGTCACATATATATATATATATATATATATATATATGACCACGCTCATACACACATACAACAACTATAGACGTTTCTTTTAATTCTCCTTAATGACCATCTTGATAGGGAGCTGATCGGATCCAATAGCATTGATCCTATCTCTAGGATAAAACACGACCCTGTAGTTAGTGTTGATGCAAGTGAAAGTGTTGGTTGGGTCATCTTAGGGATAGTTGTAAGCGTCAGGACATCACTGTTTAAAGAACCTTGAGTACTCAGTGTCGCTACATGAGCTCTATCCGTTTATACAACAGTATTCGTTCGTTTAAAACACCGTGCAAGGGTTCTTGCATTTTTCGGGAGCTCTCAACAAGTTTAGACACTGTCCGTTTATGTCCGCCGTACATAGTATCCGGTGGTAGTTTGAGCTGGTTTGGTTGGAGATCGCACACCAATATTAGAAAAGTATATTATTATCGCGTCTAAAAAACTAAATATATATAATTACTTTATAAATCGGTTAATCTAGTTCAACAGACACCATAAACTCAAAGTGAGATCACGAAAACTTTTCTCCCTAACTAGTTTTCAAGTTAATAGACTATGAAATTTGACTAATGTCATGGTGAAGAGGAACCACGTAAAAACCCCTAATTATCACACGGTTGTGAATTAGTTTCGATAGAGTTTGGTTGTTTAGTATGATTGGTTTATTTAGTTTTGGAAAGTTCAGTTAGCGTTTTCATTAATGTCAGTTTTGTAAATACGTTTTTCACAGCAAAAAAAAAACGCTACGGTCGATAACGACTTGTTTAGATTATTTAAGTAATTCTCAAATATTTGGAGTATTTGAGTAAACTAAGCATTTTAAAAAATTATTTTAATAAATCACCATTTTATATATATATACTTACCCTAAAAAGTAACAAGTAGTGGACCTTGATGATGTTGGGACGCAATAGTAAAAACATAATTTTCTAAACATACAAAGTTTTGTGGAAAATATACTCTTAAACAAAATTAGTAGATTGACTAGAAACTTAAACAAAAAAAAATATTTTTTTAATTTAATTAGGAGGTTCCAGGCGTAGTCCCGATTATCTGTAAGCGGAGTTCTGACTACCTATGGGCGGAATTCTGACTACCTGTGGGCGGAGGTCCAACCATCCATAATCTTTTAAGGTTTGGAGTGATCATGTGAATGCTCTGGTGATCAACGCGAACCGAACCCAGGTGGCGGAGATCCACTTAGACACTCCTTTATCATTGGACCAATGTGTGTTGATTATAAAAGAAACATTTCATTGACCAAAAGTCTTAAAGACAAAAAAGATAACGGATAAAATGTAAGCAAATAAATCAGATTAGAATTGTAACAAAATAAATTGATTAGTAACCGGATTAGATCATGAAGGTGTAATTCTTTTATCATGATTATGTTCGCCAATAACCAGTACGAAGTCAGAGGTTATACATATCTTATATAGTCATCGATATGCACGTCTAATCATAATCTACTGTCTACACGAATATAATGGTTATTTAAAAAAAAATCATGACATTTTTTATTTTTTGCTAACCTGAAGTATGGGCCAAGACCCAACTAATATCCAAAAAGTCAGTACTCATGATTAGTTTGACTTCATATTTTCTAATGAGGTCTGAAACATATCTATATGTATTTGTTTGGCCAAATAGCATCATATTCGCTTGAACAAATAGCAACAATTTAGTTTATGGTGGAAATCGAAATCAGTATCGACAAGTTTACGCCTTATTTCAAACCGCCATATCACTAAATCACTTCTACTTGGTTAAAATTAGGAAATATTAATAAATAAAAAAATACTTTGTTAATTAATATAAAAAATTCGACACCAAGGCTTCAAGCAAAATCTGTTGGGAAACAAGCACACAAAGGCGTAGTGGAATAGAGTTTCCCGCACTTGTGTGAACCTGAGAAGAAAATATATTCAGACAATAACAACAACAACAACAACCACTCAAAACAGAAAGTAAATAAGACAAACAAAGTTTAACGTAGAAAACCTCCTCAATGCGAGAAGGAAAAACCACGGGACCGTAGTTCACTAAAAAATCCACTGTCACCAATGTATTTGAGTTACAACCACATCCTCCTTGTTCCACATAACAAATACAAAGGTTAAGGCTCCAAAGAGCAATCTCTAATGTATTAAACTTCAACAAGAGAGCAATAAAAGAGCCTAAAAATATGCAGTCACAAACGACTTTTGATCTACTAAGATTCCGGCCACCAAAACTAAATCTCGATCATACAAACCCTAGATAAACAACTCAACAATATTTCTGTCAAATTTCATCTCAATCAGAAAATATCTCACTGTCGGATTTCCCAAACAGTCAAGACAACACCTGCTGAAAACTGGAAATCGCCACAGAGCGAACAACCACGCTAAAACCCAAATATTTGACAAACCAGCTTTTAAAACACAATTCCCACTGTTAGATCTGAAGATCAATGAGTCACTAAGCTTTCACAAAATTTCAAACATTGCCTTGAAACAAACTTGACGAAATAGACTTTGACCCTTCTTTTTCCCTCTCTTTCTTAGCTTGTTCTCTCTCAACTTCATTTAAGCTAAAGTGGTTTATATGTGTACACTCCAACACAAGCCCATTAGTGGCCTTCCAAAATTAAGGCCCAAGTTTGGTTCTTATAACCAAACCCAATGGTTTCCTCACTAAGAGGAACACCAACAAACTCCCCCTCCAACTAGGTGGAAGAAACCGTCATTCCGACTATTCCTCGACAAACTTCAAGCTTCCATCTTGACACTGATTTCGTCAACATATCAGCTTCATTATCATTTGTATGAACTTTTTCAAGTTCCACTTCCTTTGAAGCAACCGCATCACGTATCCAATGATACCTTTTATCAATATGCTTTGAACGCGAATGAAATGTAGGATTCTTCTCAAGATGAATAGCGGATTGATTGTCACAAAGCAACACATAATTATCCTGCTTGAAACCGAGCTTCACAAGATAACTCTTCATCCACATTAACTCCTTACAAGCTTTTGTTGCGGCTATAAACTTAGCTTCAGTGGTAGAAAGTGCAACATACTTCTGTAACCTTAACTGCCACGGCACAGCTCCCCCTGCAAATGTTACCATTTAACCCGAAGTAGAATTTCTTGAATCAAGATCTCCAGCCAGATCAACATCTGTGTAACTCATAAGCAATGGCTCATCACCTCCGAAGGTAAGTTTCAAATCTGAAGTTCCTCGATGATATCTCAAAATCCACTTCACAGCATTCCAATAATCTTTTCCAGGATTGGAAAGAAAACGACTCACTGTACTAACATCATGAGCTATATCTGGTCTTGTACAAACCATGGCATACATCAAACTACCAACTGCATAAGCATATGTAACTCATGCCATATATTCCTTCTATAAATCTGTACTCGGACTCTGTTGACTGCTCAATCTAAAGTGAGTAGCAAGAGGAGTGCTAACACCTTTAGACTTGTCCATATGAAAGCTTTGAAGCACCGTCTCAATTTACTTCTCCTGAGATAAGTGAATCAATCTTTCACCTCTATCTTAAACAATTTTTATACCAAGAATCTATTATGCTGAACCCAAATCTTTCATGGCAAAGGACTTGCTAAGCTTCTTCTTCAGCTCCTGAATTCTTCTCATGTTCCTGCCATCAATCAACATATCGTCAACGTACAACAACAAGACAATAAAATCATCTTCACCAAACACTTGCACAAACACACAATAATCAGAAGTTGTCTTCTTATATCCATGCTCCCCCATAACTGACTCAAACTTCTTATATCACTGTCTTAGTGCCCTGCTTCAAACCTTAAAGACTTTTCTTCAAGCGACAAACCAAATCCTTTTTGCCCTGCTTAACAAAGCCTTCTAGTTGTACCATGTAAATTTCTTCCTCCAAATCACCATGAAGGAAGGCCGTCTTTACATCCATTTGCTCAACCTTTATATCAAGATTCGTTGCCAATCCAAGTACAACCCGAATGGATGACATCTTCACAACAAGAGAGAATATCTCATTATAATCAACTCCTTTCTTTTGGCTGAATTCTTTCACAACCAACTTGGCCTTGAATTGAGGATGAAAATTGTTCTCATCATGCTTAATCCTATGCACCCACTTATGAATCAATATCTTTTTACCCTTAGGCAACTTCACTAACTTAAGTGTGTCATTCTCCTCAAAAGAATCTATTTCCTCATTCATGGTACCATAGAATTTATCCTTTTGTTCATCTTCCATAGCTTCATCAAAGATTTCAGGTTCTCCCCCATCATTAAGTAAAACATACTCAAGAGGATCAAAGCTTTTCGACGGTCTTTGATCTCTCTCAGATCTTCTAGCCTCATGTAGGTTCTCGGTAGTTGGTGTCTCACCATGATCGTCACCATGATCACCAATAACCTCATCATCATGTGCGGGAGCATCTGCACCAGGTGTATCAATATGAACTTCACCTCCAACCTGACCGTGGACCGATGTAGAAGGAACAACCTTTGAATCAATCAAACCCTTATCTCTCTGAGATGGTTTTCCGGACTTCTCAATGTCCTTAATCGTCTGATCTTCAATGAATACAAGATCTCTGCTGCGAATGAGCTTCTTCCCACGAGATCATAAAATCTGTATCCAAACTCATCCTGACCATAACTAATGAACATACATTGTCGCAACTTCATCTGAAGCTTCAACCTCTCATCTTTGGGAATGTGCATAAATGCCTTGCACCCAAAGACCTTCAAATGATCATAAGAAACATCTTTACCGATTTAAACCCTCTCTGGAACATCACCTTCTAATGGAGCATTTAGTGATTGATTTAGCACATGAACAACTGTGCTCAAAGCCTCACCCTCGAAAGTCATAGCCAAACCTGACTGTGAAATCAAACATCTAACTCTCTCAAAAACTGTTATGTTCATCCTCTCAGCCAACCCATTCAACTGTGGAGTCTTGGGTGGCGTCTTCTCATGTCTAATACCAAGATCCTTGGAAAAGACATCAAATGGTCCAGAGTACTCACCACCATTATCATTGTGGATACACTTCAACTTTTTTCATGTATGCCTCTCAACTAGGACCACAAAATACTTAAAATTATTTTAAAACTTGAGTCTTGGTTTTCATAGTGAAAACCTACAACTTCCTAGAATGATCATTAATGAATGTGAAAAAATATGATGCACCACCAAGAGTTTTTGTCTTCATTGGACAACACACATCTGAATGTACCAAATCAAGTATCTCAGATATTTTGGAAGATGCAGAAGACTTGAACGAGACCATGTGTTGTTAACATGCAAAAAAATGTGTACACTTCTGCAAGTGTGAACTGAAAATCCCTGGAATAGACTCTTTAGATAACACATTCAATCCCTTCTCACTCATGTGACCGAGTCTTTTATGCCACAACTCCATGACATCATCATTCTCCACTGCATTAATCATGTCTTTGGAGACCTTATCCTTCATCCAATTGAAAGATGAAGACTTAACATCTCGAGCCACAACCATAGAACTACGTGAAAGCTTCCATTTACCACCACCGAATAAACTATGGAAACTCTCATCATCAAGTCTTCTTGTAGATATCAAGTTTAATCGAACATCTAGGACATGTTTAACACCCTTAAGCACAAGTCTAGTACCAAGACTAGTTTCAAAGCAAATATTAATAATGCCAACAACCTTAGAGACACCATCATTTCCCATCTTCACAGAGCCATAACTATCTGGAGTATAAGTAGAAAACAAATCCATCTGTGATGTAGCATGAGTAGTAGCTCAAGTATCAACTACCCAACTAGTGCATTCGTTAGCAACGTTAATGGCATCATTCTCAAGAAGAATGAGAAACTCATCTTTGGTGACAGGTACTCGATCTTTACCATCTTCTTGACTTTTCCCTTGCTTATTGTCCTTTTTTCAATTTCCAGCAATCCTTCTTCAAGTGCCCCTTCTTATGACAGTTTTGACATTGTGTATTCGCAAATCTTTTGGAATTGCTTTTGCTTATGGTTTTGTCTCTCTTGGACTCTCTATGTAAACTTTTCCCTCTTGACTGAGTAACCAGAACATCTGAACGCGAGGAGCTAGGATTTGACTAACTTCTAGTCTCCTCATTCAAGACATTGTTCTTTACCAAGTCCATCGAAATAGCACCTTCCGACGCAGAGTTACACATAGACATTTTGAATACCTCTCAAGAATTTGGTAATGTACCAAGAAGCCACAAACCGTGAATCTCATCCTCAAACTTGATACCCATGTCAGATAGCTTATTGAGCAATCCCTGAAACTCATTTAAGTGATCCGTCAACGGAGTTCCCTTCTGATACCTCAGCTCTATCAACTTCTTAATCATGTAAATCTTGTCATTCTTGGTCTTTCGAGTATATAACTGCTCCAACTTCAACCACAAAGAGCGAGCATTAGCCTCATTTTCAATATGATGCAACACATTATCATCTACCCACTGCCTCATCAAACCACACACTTGGCGATGCAGAAATGTTTACTCATCATACTTTTCATTATCATGTTTTTTCTCCTGAAAAGCCGGTAGATGAAATTCCTTCACATAAACAAGATCTTCCATCCTGCCTTTCCATAGATGATAATTAGCACCATTCAAGCTTATCATTCTTCCCATATTCTCCATCCTTCACACAAGCAAACCAATAATCCAAAGTTATCAAATCCAAAGCTCTCCAACCAACAAGCTCTGATACCACTCTGTTAGGAAACAAGCACACAAAGGCGCAATGGAATAGAGTTTATCGCACTTGTGTCAACGTGAGAATAAAATATATTCAGGCAATAACAACAACAACAACCACTCAAAACAAAAAGTAAATGAGACAAGCAAATTTTAACGTGGAAAACCTCGTCAATGCGAGAAGGAAAAACCACGGGACCGTAGTTCACTCAAAAATCCACTATCACCAATGTATTTGAGTTACAAACACATCCTCCTTGTTCCACAGAAAAAAGTTGCAGAGACTAAGGTTCCAAAGAGCCATCTTTAATGCAACAAACTTCAACAAGAGAGCAATACAAGAACCGAGAAATGTGCAGTCACAAACGACTCTAGATCTACTAGGATTACGACCACCAAACTAGATCTCCACCTTACACATCCTAGATAAACGAGTCAACAATATATCTGCCAAATTTCAGCTCAATCAGAAAAGAGCTCACTATCGGATTTTCAAAACACTCAAGACAACACCTGCTGAAAACCGGAATTCGCCACAAAGCGAACAACCATGCTAAAATCCAAATATTTGGCAAACCAGTCGTTGGAACATAATTCCCACCGTTGGATATGAAGATCAACGAGTCACAAACTTTTTTCACAAAATTTCAAACACTGCCTTGAGACAAACTCGACAAAACATATTTTTCACTCTTCTTTTTTCCGCTCTTTTTTAAGTTGTTCTCTCTCAACTTTATTTAACCTAAAATGTTTTATATGTGTACACTCCAACACAAGCTCATTAGTGACTTCACAAAATTAAGACCCAAGTTTGGTTCTTATAACCAAACCCAATGGTTTTCTCAATTAGGAGGAACACCAACAGAATCTAGATGCTAAAGTATTGTAAATTAGTAGCCTATCATTTTACCATAAAACTAACAAATGTCAGTAGCAATGATGAGATAATTAATTCATATATAGAGTGAATTGCACTGAGAAAAATTCAATTGTAAATTTCTTTATTAGTCGAAAGATAAGTTTATTTTGTTTTTAATTAAAGTGGCAATGATCATTAAAACAAAGAAAAAAAGATCGGTTCATGCTGTGTCGCACTTAGAGGTGTAAAACGGGTCAGCCCGCGTTCATCTGGGCTGTCCATGGCGGATAATTTTTTTTTATTGACCGCAGCGGGCCAGCCTGCTAGGACCACGGTCCGTAAAACAATATCCAAGCCTGCCCCGCTTAATCCGGCGGATTAGCGGGCCAGCCCGCGTGCTTCAATTTTATTATTTTTAAATAATTTAAAAAAAAAAAAATTTTAAAATCAAAAACATTTTGAAAAAATTGTTATATTATTAGTTTTTGTAAATATTAGAATCTTTATCATTGTGAATTTTATAAACTATCAAATATTTAAATAGTTAAAAATAAAAAAATTTAAAAATTTGATAGATTAGAAAAATACACATGTATTATTACATAATAATTTAATACACAGTGACATTAGACATATAAAAAAGAAGTAAAATGATAAGAAGTTTGGAATTCTTATAGAATATCTTTCCATAAAATTACCATATTTGATAAAAAATACTATTGACAAATTATCAAATAATATTTGTATTATATTTAATAATATACTAAAACTTTTAAAAAAAGTTGATTGATTTAGAAGTAAAGTATTTAGAAAATTAATAACCAAAAACTATGAGAACCTAAGTTTTTAATCAACTATACAAAAATATATTTATACATATGTATTGGCTTTTAACAAAACTTATGGCCCGCGGGTAGACCCGTAAATCTGTGGACAAAACCCGTTAAGCTCGCAATCTATAATGGGTCTATCCGCGAAGCTTGCTTTTTAAACGGGCTAAAAATATATGTCCATACCCACCCTACCATGGACACGACTATTTCCACAACGTCCTCTAAGTAACACACGTTACTTATAAATCATTATTTTTTTTTTTTTTTATAATCGAAAAATATCTTAAACTAAAACTGAATTATAATTCTCGAGATCCATAGAAAATTAGAAATTTAGATTAAATTTTAATGAAAATGTTTGCGGATAACAAAAATAAATAAATAAATAAAAATTTGAATACTGCTAAGAATTCGAAAAATCCAAAGACAACAACTATTTTGTATCTCCATTCTCCATTTTGACCTAAATTTTTACAAAACAAATTCATTAACCAAAGATATCCGATGAATGATTAGACTGGTTTCGAGTTTTCTAATAAAATTTAAAACATAATTTTAGTTTTCGACACAAATCATTTTAATATTTGTAGGTTTACACTTTGTTCAAAACTGTCTTTACCACCATATTACTGCTGCTTTAGTTATTTTTAAAATTATACTACCTTTGTTTCAAAATATAAGACTTTTTT
>WJSH01002124.1:4190-17147 GCA_009757365.2 Lepidium campestre
ATAACTGATAATTTTACATTGCAAACAAATGTACAACCTATAACATATAGTTCTACTAGCACCACAATCACGATATACAGTTTTACTTTTTACAAACCAGACCATAACAAACAATATACATACATTACTACCACTCAAACCTTGATCAACAACTAGACAGAGACAAAACAGACACTATTTATATATAAAAAAGACACTAAAATTTTAACAATATTACACAGCTCAAGCTGTCTCATTCCTTAAGATTCAGTCGCTCCATCAGTGACTAAGTATAGGAAGAACCTCAAGAGGAACTTTCTTAACAACAGTGACATCACCAGCTTCTTCCATGTCCATATCTTTCTTCTCCTCAGGCAATGTCCATTTGAAAAAGTAAAGCAAATTTAAAAGAGTCAATTCGATGGTCGCAGTAGCGAAAGCCATTCCTGGACAAATCCTCCTACCAGAACCAAAGGGTAACATCTCATAGCTATGTCCTTTGTAATCCACATGACTATCTATAAACCTATCCGGGTTAAACTCCTCTGGATTTTTCCAGTGTTTAGGATCTCGTCCTATCGACCATGCGTTAACCATTAGAACAGTTTTTTTGGGAATGTTGTAGCCTTGAATCTTGATTTCACTCATTGTTTCTTTTGGGAGTAACAGTGGAGCTGGTGGGTGTAGTCTTAAGGTTTCTTTAACCACAAGCTTCAAGTATTGAAGCTTGTTGAGATCTTCTTCTGTGATTGTATCATTTGGCTTGATTCCAATGCAGGTTTGGATCTCTTCTTGAGCTTTTTTCAATACTCTTGGGTTCCTAACGAGCTCTGTCATCGCCCAAATCATGGTGATGGCAGTCGTGTCTATCCCACCGACAAATATATTCTAGGTCAACAAAAATACATAAGATTATTAATTAAGGATATGTCTGGTTTAGATTCAAGAATCATTTAGTAAAGAGATTTGTTTCCTTACTGAGAGAATTCCTTTGAGATGATCAATGGTGAGCTTGAAAGATGCATCTTTTTGTTGATTATCTATCAGATCTAACATATAATCGATAATATCAGGACGATCTTGATTTGGCTTCTTCGAGTGATGATCATCAATTATATGATTAAGAAAAGTATCAATCTCTGCGAAAACTTTATGAAGCCTCTTATGTTCGCCTGACACATCGTCCATAAACCATCCAAGACCAGCAGTAGGGAAAAGATCAGAGAATTTGAAAGACATGTTTCTCTGTGATTCAAACATCAGTTTTTCGATTCTTTCCTTATCGATATGCTTGTTCTTTCTGAAACTCTGTCCAAATTCGGTTCTGAATACAATACTCGCAGCTTGGGTAAAGAGGGTTTTGCTCAAATCCACCGGAGATTGCTTCAAAGCTGATTCTCTTAGTTCCTTGACCATCAAGTTATTTTCTTCCTCTCTAACATACCTGAAAGATTGAACTTTTTTTGCGCTGAAAAACACAAGAATAGATAGCTTTCGCAGCTCTCTCCATTCTTCACCGTATACCGCAAAGCCGATGTCTTTACCGTTACGCGAGAAAACATTTGAAGCCACAGTGATAGGTCTTGTACAACACTCGAGATCATGTGTTTTAAGAGCTTCTTCAGCTGCTTCACTCGATGAAATTACGACCATTGGTAAAAACCCTAGACGAAGAAGCATGACGGGTCCGTGTTTCTTGGAAAGATCGTGAAGACATATGTGAAACAATCCTTGGAGCTGGTGTAGGTTTCCAATGATCGGGAGTTTTTTCGGTCCTGGAGGAAGATTGTATTTTGACTCTTTGATCATCTTCCGGTAAATTATGGAGAAGAAAATAGGAACGACTAGAAACAAGAAGAAAGATAGAAGAATGGCCATCGTTTCCGCTCCTCTGTTTTGTGCTCTGCTTTCTCAGCTATAGGGAAACAGAGTATTAAGACAAAACAACAACATTTTTTATACAGAATTACTTATTGTCTTCTATTGCCGTCCTTAAGGATAAGCTTGAGATAAAGATTGTGAGAGTGCCGCTCGAGAAGTTAAACAGATAACGTTGATAAAAAATGTAAAATCAGAATATTAAAGTAGAACTCCTTTTACATTTTGACATAATAAGTTAACGTGTTATAAAGTTTAGGATAAAATTAATTTATGGTTCAAAACTATCTTTAAAAATAGGTATAAAGTTGTCTCTATTATAAACTTTTACATAAAAATTAAAAATTAATAGAAAAACTCTAAATAAGCTAAAACTTAATAAAAATATGTTGGCATAATTTATTTTCTTGATTCGGTTGTAGTTTGGATTCAATTTTCTGGGTACACAGATTAAAGACTTATTTTGGAATTTTGACGGGTTCGGTTCCTCTAATTCGATTTTTCAGTTCTTATGATTTAAGACTTATTCAGATATTTTTATGTTTTGGATATGGTTCGGTCCGGTATAAATCGAGTTCTGGTTCGAGCATTTTCTATAAAATTTAAATTTAAAATATAAAATCTGATGGGATAGAAGTGTGGCTGCTCTCCCCTTTTATACTTAGGATTTTCTGATCCCTAAAAACGAGTTGGGCCTTAAACAATTAGGCACAACTAAACAAAAACAAGTCTGGAAAATTCTGCTGCGCATCGGGATCGATCGATCCTAAATATGAGACCGATTGGTCTCCTCCTTTTTGCTCCGTTCTTCACAGCATTTTCTCTCAGATCCGCCTCCAACACTCCAAACCTCCAAATCAGCTCCAAATCACCTAAAAATAACTCAAAACATGCAAGAATGCGACACAACACTTCTAGGACTCTAAAATGAAGAATATGCAAGTTATTAGTCAAAATATGAGAATAAATGGATCTAAAATGCCTAAACCAATACAAAAATAGATATGAAATCAAGCCAAAATGCATGTATATCAATTCCCACAGACTTGCCTTTTGCTTGTCCTCAAGCAAACAGAAAGACAAAGAATGAAAGAAAGTTTTGAAAACTTTAGTAAGGCACATGAAAACTTACTTGACAAATTCGAGACCACCTTGTACTTCCCTCAAACCTTGCAACTATCTCAAACACAACTCCACGGTCCCAACAAGACATCTGAATTCGTCAATACCGACCTCATAAATACTAAGTGCAGTCTCATTGAGGGAGTATCAATCATTGGACACTTGGATTCTCCCTTCAATCACAACCTGAACACACAGACAATCTTCCTGGTGACCCCTTTCCTCTCCTTTCTTCCACTTTGGCAACCGATTTTCTCCCTACTTTTCTAGGGTATCATTTTGTTTTTTCTATCGGTTGCCTTTTGGTAATTCAAAGGCAAAGCAAATAATGGCATCACGGGAAATTTTCCTAGGCCTCGCTTTCACCTTTGCGTGATCATTTCTCCAAGTAAAATAATGGGATCGCAGGAAATTTTCCTATCCCTTTACTTCAAAGAAAATCATCTCATCTTTTCAGTTCTTTCGATCATAGGACTCTAGTCATCATGTTTTTAAGCATGCAATAACTTGAAAGGTTAAGAGAGGGGGATCACACTCACATAGATAAGTCTTTCAGGACTGAGAGAAAAACCCGATCCAATGTATTTCCAAGCCCTAAAACAAGAGAATGAAGTCAGGTTAGGTGCGAAATCGGCATTGGATCTTTCAAAAGCTTGGAGGGATATGGGTAACGTTGGGAAGTTGTAGAGTCTCTAGGTTTTTCCAATATTCTTTGAAGTCTGTCAAGCTCGGAACAATGGTCACTTAAATCCCTGAAAACGTGGTTATTCCTCGAAAAATCATGATTCACTGCATGTTTTTGACTCAACAAAATCCCAAAAATGAAAAAACTGACTCAAAAAATCAAAACAAAAGAAAGGAAAAGTGTTGTTAGTAACAATTTCCCTCCCCCAGACTTAACTTGCACCGTCTCGGTGAAAGACCGGATCGATCGGTCTTATATACGTCTAACAAATGAAAGCTTAATTCTTGTCCACTAGAGATTTTTCTGAAACAACCTGTGACAAACACACTAGATAGCAATCAAACAGCAAAATAAAACAAAACTATTCACAAAGATAAACATGGAAATACCTCCCAAGTGCGCTTGTTTAAAGTCTCGAGCTCGACTTTGTTTACTGCCTTAAACAGTTGGCGGATCACCAAGATGAATGGTTTCACCCTCAGTGACAATAGTATCCGCAAAATATGGTTCTAGGCGTTGGCCATTAACCACAAAATCACTTTCTGCAACATCCAGCAATGCTACAACTCCAGATGGTCTCACTTCCTTGATAGTAAATGGACCGGACCGCTAAGATCTCAACCTCCCTGGAAAAAGTTTCAGACGTGAGTTATATAACAATACTTGATCATAACAACAAACTCTCTAGGAAGCATCCTCTTGTCATGATTTCCAGTCTTAATCCGTGGAGTCTTTGTTCCAACCTCTTCACAACCAATTACACCATAAATGCTACTCTTGGATACTTTGAGAGGATATGAAATCTTCTTGTTGACCTTCTCAAGGATCACTCTGTTATTGAGGAAGTCAATAACTGCTCCAACAGTGTTAAGGAATGGTCTTCCTAAAATGAGTGGCTCCTTACAGTCTTGTTCCATTTCTAGAACCGTGAAATCTGTTGGAACTAGACAGCTCCCAACCTTGAGTGGTTAGTCAACAAGCCTCCCAATTAGGTACCTTGTGGAAGTATCACCAAACGAAATAGAAGTCGAATGACCCTTCATATCTCCGATCCCTAGTTTCTTCACCAATTCAAGGGATATGACGTTCACAGAAGCACCAGAATCACAAAGAGCATCATCAAAGCTTACCTCACCAAAAGTGCACTGGATAGTAAACTGACCTTGATCTCTTAACTTAGGCAGCAATGTGGGCTCAGGAAGTGCAATATCGTTCACCTTATTATACCCCATCATCTCCTCGACTTGCTCTCTATTATCAAGAACCGCCTTGATGAACATCACTTATTTTGGAACTTTGAACAAGTCTTTCATTTTCGGTAAAGGGACTCCAATCTCACTCATGTCTGCCTTGAATTTAGAGGATACATTCTTTTGAGCCTTGGTGTAGACAACACCAGGGAAAGGAATTGGTGGCACATAAGGAGGAGATTCTACATCTTTGGCTTCCTTACCCTCAACTCCTATAGGTGTCTCCTTCTGCTCCTCTGCAATCATCGCTACATTTTCAGCATTCTCGACAACAAATCCCTTGCCGCCATTGTTCTCAACTTCCTCGGGTCTGTCGGGTAAGTTTTCAGTGTTCTTGCTCTCTTGCACATTGTTCTCAGCAACCCAACTATCATAATCTTCCCCATAGAGTAGTCTAGCAATCTCTTCTATTTCTCTCTCATTCTCATCATTGGAGGTGATGACATTGCAATAATCCTTTGGGTTTTTCTCCATTTTCCCTGGAAGGGTCCCTTTAGGTCTCTCAATCACTTCAGCGGTCTGAGCAACTTGAGTATCTAGCTTCTTTACATGAGCACTAACTGCTTCAAATTTGTTGTTTAGATCGTGGTACATGCTATCAACCTTTGCATTAAGCTCCTGAGTCTTTACTTTGATCTCCTGAGAAGATTTCTGCTGGTTCTGAAGAAGTTGCCGCATTAAAGCCTCAAGCTTATCTTGTGAGATGTTTGAAGAGCTTGCAGGCTGCTGAAACTGTTGTGGAGGAGGCTGTTGAAATTGTTGAGCTGGAGGCTATTGAAACGACCTGAAATTCGTGCCTGAATTCTGCACGAACGGTCTCTAAAAATTTTATGTGTCCGAGTTTTGCACGAAAGTCTTCTTCTGAAAATCTTGACTAAAATTTTTCTGCCCCTGATTCGGCATGAATTTCTTGCCCTAAAACTGATGCAGAACCCGAGCTCCTCCCTGCTGTGGATAAACTTGATCATGCTTGTTCTCAACATTAGTACTCATGTAGGAAAGATTACCCGGATTATACCCCCTGTTCTGGTTGAAACCTTGTCCAATGAAATAGTTGAAATCCTATTGCTCTTCAAAATTCTCCTGAAACCCATTAGCATTAACAATCTCTTCTGACTCATCACATTGTTGCACCCCACGCTGGTGTGCCTTCAGCAACATGTCCATCTTGGCGTTAAGCTCGTCCATCCTCTTAGTCTCAAGATTACTAACTCGCACCCCACAGTCGTACTCTGGACAACTAACACTAGAACTAGAGGCTAGGTTCTCGATTAGTGTGTAAGCTTCTTCAACAGTTCTCATCATGAAATCCCCACTGCTAGATGCATTGAGAGAATTCTTGTAATCTCGATCAACTCCCCCATAGAGGATGTTGAGAACTTGCTCATCGATGTACCCATGATGTGGGCAGTCTCTCATGTACTCTCTGAGTCTCTCCAATGCCTCACAAAAGGGCTCTTCGGATCGCTGCTAGAAGGTGGTAATCTTGCTTCTCATCGCAGCTGTCTTGGACTTGTTGTAGAAATGGTCCAAGAATGCAGCTCTAGTTTCATCCTAGGATTGCAGTGATCCACACTCAAGAGATCTCAGCCATCTCAGCGCTTTATCAGCAAGAGAAAAGTAGAAAAAACTTGCACTTGATGTAGTCCGTTGGGACTCCATTTGAACTGGTTGTGCTACATATTTCCTCATAGGACTCAACGTGGTCCATCAGATTCTCAGATGGCAATCCATGGAACTGATACTGTTTGATCAGGTTGATCAATTCAGGCTTGATCTCATAATCCTGCCCCTGAGGAAGAGGTGGACGAATGGCAGATCGGTTCTGATAGAACTGATGAGGCGTGTTCATAGCACCTATGACACGATGTGGTAGATGCTGAACACATGGGTTCCGCTGATCTTGCCCATTATAAGGTGGCAGTAACTGTTGTTGATCTTAGCGCTGACTATTCGCCTGGTTTTGCTCATCCCTTAAACGTTGTTGATGTCTCTGCATCTCCTCATCTGCAATGTCTAGAGCAATTCTATCATCCTCATGACCCAGATGGTCACCATTATCGATCGGAGCTGGCGGTAACTGAGCGTTACTCATTGTAGTTCTGGCTGATCGCGTTCTGCGATTTTCTCTCTCTAGTCTTGCAAGTTCTGCGTTGTCTATGATTAAGAGATTCTCAGAGTCTTGACTTCTTCTGGTCATAAACCTGAATCATAGAAGACTATGCAAGTTATTAGTCAAAATATGAGAATAAATATATCCTAAATGCCTAAACCAATACAAAAATAGATATGAAATCAAGCCAAAATGCATGTATATCAAGGTCCACATCAATGATTTGGGAGCGAAGAGAGCCAAATCTGGTGTCATCAAGACCGAACAAGAACTTGTGTACCTTAGCATCTTCATGTTCTTTCTCTATGGCAGCAGCAGCATCACACGAGCAAGCAGGACTGGTGCGAAGATTTTCCAATTCTTCCCACAATTTCGTTAGACGTCCATAGTACTCAAGAATAGGTTGACCGTTTTGAAAACATTTAGTGATATTGTTCTCAACAAGGTGACGTCGCACACCACTTTTGACAGAGAATCGACGTTTAAGAGCCTCCCAAAGCTTGCAAGCATCTGTAACATGTGTAACAGTAGAACGAATAGCTGGATCGACAGAGGTTCATATCCAGCCAACAATCATCGAATTCAAAGCCTTCCATCGAGCTAGATCTGGATTTGCAGCGGGTTTAGGAAGAGAACCATCGATGAAGCAAATCTTCTGCTTGGCTTGAAGAGAGTTGTAAAGCTTTGTAGCCCATTCATCATAGTTTTCTTCATGAAACAAAACATGTGTGATGAGAGCACCAAGGTTATCAGAAGGATAGAGGGTGTATGGAGAGTCTGTAGAAGTAGCCTTAGTAGTTGTAGAAGGATCAGTCATCGTGAATCAATAAACAATCGAGGTAGAGAAAGAAAACGTGTAGAGAAAGTAGAGAAGAACGAAAGAGAGGTAGAGAAGAGGTAAGGTTCTTGTTCATGCTATGATACCATGTAAAGTATTTGGGAAAAGGTTGCGTATTTCATTAACAAATAAGGTATTTATACAAGAGATTTAACCTAAACCCTATATGTAATTACAACCGAATATACTAAAGAATAGGAAAATATATAGCATATTTCCTTTCTCCAATACTTACCCAGTTGGTTTTAGGCTATGGATCGGCCCTTCTCGATCCAATTGTTAAAAAAAAAAAATTAATATACATATCAGATTTTATGTCACCATGAAATAAGAATTACATTTCTCTCTCTGTAAATTGTTTTTGGGTTTTATAGTCAACTGGAAATTTGCATCTCCATGGCGCAAAGCAAATTGCAAAAATTGAAAGTTTCTTACTTTTTCTTGAAAGTTGGCTAATTAAAGACACAGAGAAACATCAGATTTCATTTTATTTAGGTATAATCGAGTAATATTATGAAGAGATTAGTTCGAAGAATCTAAATACATTGCTGGTACAAGTAGAAGATCGTTTTTCTTGTTTACAGTGAGTCCAGGAGCTTCTTCCATGTCAATATCTTCCACCTTCATGCCTTCTGGTAACATCCAGTCAAAATGATACAACATATTCGCCAGACCAAATTCCACCATTGTTGTCCCCATGTACATTGCAGGACACATTCTCCGACCACCTCCAAATGGTAACAACTCAAAGTTCTGTCCTTTTGTATCAATGTTAGTATCAATAAACCTCTCAGGAAAAAACTCCTCTGGGTCTTTCCAGGTATTTGGATCACGACCAATAGCCCATACATTCACATGAATCTGTGTCTTGGGTTGCATAGTGTAGCCATTGATCTCAAATTCAGACATTACTTCTCTTGGAAGCAGAAGTGGTGCTGGTGGATGTAGCCTCCATGTTTCTTTAATCACCATTTTCAGGTAATGTAACTGATCTATGTCTTCGAAGCTGATTAGTTCTTTGTTCCCACATTTGTTTCGGATTTCGGATTGAACTTTCTTCATCACTTGTGGGTTCCTCGCAAGTTCTGCCATTGCCCATATCATTGTTGTTGCAGATGTTTCGATTCCTGCTAAAAGAATGTCCTGGTACAAGATCATATTACAATGTCAGAATCTAAGGATATTTTTTTATAAACAATTGAATCGACAAAACCCGATACATAGCCTAAATGCTTCAATTGAAGCTAAGTGGGATTTAAACTCACCACATAGTGTCAAGTTAGATCAGCGGCAAGCCAACTGGGCCACCTGTTTTTTGGTTCATTGCCTCATAATCTAAGGTTTTAACTACAAATTTTCTTACCATTGGACTGTAAATCTTTAGATTACTTACCATCATGATTGCTTTAATATTGTTTCTTTTGAGCTTATCATTTCCAACAACAGTTTCTTCTCTCTCCAACCTCACAAGCAAGTCCACAAAATCTTCTCTACCTACTTCCTTTTCATGTTTATGCAGATCTATGATTTTTTCATAGAACACATCTAGATCTTGAGCGCTTTTGATTCTCCGCCCTTCCAAACCAGTGAACCAGTCGATGATCCAACCGATGTACGGAATAAAGTCTGAGGCAGAGAAGCTTCCCATTATCTCAAATGCTTCTCGGATTAACTTGTTGAAGTTTTCATTGCTAAGCACTGTTCCCTCGAAATTCACACCAAATGCTACCTTGCATATCACGCTTACATTTAAAGCAAGACACTTCTTGTTCAAGTTAACCGGATTTTTCAGAGAAGCTGATTCTGCTATTGAATCTATAAATTTCTTGACTTCCTCGTCCTTAATGGGTTGAATCGAGTGAACTTGTTTAGTACTGAAGAGTTCTTGAACACAAAGCTTCCTTAGTTGTTTCCAGTATTCATTGTAAGGAGAGAAAGACACATCTTGATTGTTGTAAGAGAGCTCTCTTCCTCCTGATAAGTGAGAGAAGAATGAAGTACAAATTCAAAACTTTGTGTATGCATGTGAAGTGAGATTAAAGTACCTGCTAAGGAAGGACGGCTACAACAATGGAGGTCATTGTCTCGTAGAGCTTGTTTTGCTGTTTCGGAGGAAGAAAGTACAAATGTTGGGACTTTTCCTAGCTTCAAAAGCATCACAGGACCATACTTCTTTGAGAGTTTCCATAAAGACTGATGCGGTAATTCTCCGATTTGGTGTAAGTTTCCGATGACCGGAAACCCAGGAGGAGATGGTATTGGTTGATTTTGCCGCCGCTTAGTGCGTCTGAAGGAAGTGAGAAGAAAAAAAATGATTAGAAAGAGAAGTGAAAAAATCCAAACCATTTATATAATTTTTTTGTTTTAGTGAGTTATGACTTATGAAGAAAACTCATGTGTATTATATATACAACTTTGGTCAATTAGACTTTGGCTCAAAATTATTCAGACATTGTGGCATTTACATTGTAGAGTAGGAGATGAGTATATCAAAACTATTACAAGATTATAACATACTTTGATTTATAAATAAGGATTTTCTGAGAAACCAAAAAACTCTTCCGGTTGTTATATTTTCAATTTATCTTTTATCTTCTTTTTTCGCCTTTAAACTTTATTATTGGTTATAAAAAAATTCACAAACATACAAATTAACATACTCTAAAATTAATAAAACAAACCCCGGAAAAAACCTAGATAAAATCATTGAAGAATGTAATCAGTTATGCAAAGATACAAAGACCTAGGTACAAGATAATATATCTTTTATCTTGGAAAATGTAAATCAGTTATGCAAAGATAAATTATGAATTTTTATAACAACTGGATTGATAATGTCTGATGCATATGCTAAACTCACCTAAACCATTCGTTTAGGGTAGAGTCGAACTCCAATACCTAAATCATTAGTTTACACATATAACCAGTAACCACCAAATTGAAATCTGACATAAATTATGGTTTTAAAATGTTTTGATAAAATGTTAGTTTAATCCGTGACACGAGTTTGTTACATTTTTGAATTAAAGATATCTTGCCTCGAGTGAAAAAACACAAAGTACATAATGAACGAGTGTTACTTTTTTGGATTTATAAATATTTGGCATCATTTTATAATATTGACATCAAACATACATATATTTTTTTGTCGTCAACATCAATCATATATTTATGAATAGCCAAACGAATGAACGACGTATTCTGGGTTTTTCCTATTTTTTATATAAAAGAAATGTTTTTTTTCAATAATTTAGATAGACAAAATCCGATCCAGATATTAAACTACATCAAAAATAAACTAAGTGGGTCACATATTTCCTGGCAAAGGTGCCTTTATGTATTGGAAAACAACACATTTTGATTTTTAATATAAATAATATTGTAATTATTTTTTATATTTAGATGTATGTGCGAGATATTCTAGTTTGCCGAGCCTCGATAGTCTAAATAGCAATATGTCTGATTGAGCTTTGGCGGGCTGAGAGTTCTATCCCTTTTCTCTTCAGTCCGGTGAGATATAAAAAGACCACTACACCAAGTAATAAAAAAAAATTATAGTTTTTTTTTACCAATTTGGCTTTATAGGGTAGAGGTGCATCTACTCCACTTATTGTCCCACTGAATAATGGACACGTAAAACAATATGAATGAAAATATTTATATTATAACAAGCAAATTGTCACATGGCTATTATATACAATTATTGATATATTTTACACTAACTTTTATATGTCTCTTGTCTTATTTCACACGTAAGATCAATATATAACCCACAAATTCTAAATGATCACTCTTGACTTTAGAGAATACATTAATCAACATTAATAATGGAGTCTGATAACATGATTATATTATTCCACCAATAGTGGACCTTTTGGTTTTAAAATTTATAGTTTTGTATTTATATTGATGCACTTATCAATCTTCGATCACAGCAACATTATTAATTTAAATAATTTTTACAAAAATTTTAAATTATTATGCATTTAATATAAACATTATTTATAGCCTGTGATTTCGAATATTACGGGTCGGGTCACATCGAATATTTCAGGTATCGGATATTTATAATATATTTAAATGTAACCAAAATTAACTGAAGTGGAAGTCGGGTCGGGTCGGTTCAAGTATCGGGTAATTCAGACAAAAAATGTTGATTTCGAACCAATCCGATTTTTCCAGTTTTGAAGTACAAAACTCAACAAAAACAAGCCAAAATGAACGATTCAACAAATCCCTTACCAAATTACCCGATTTTCAAATAAATACCCGAATCGAACCGATCCGAATTAGCTTTCACTTCAGTTAATTTTAGTTGCACTTAAATATTTTGTAAATACCTGATACCAGAAATAACCGACCCGACCGAACCGACCCGAATCACTACCCGAATTCTTCAATAAATCCTTTACTATATTATTCAAATAAATATCCGAACCGATTTGTCCAAATCTCGATTTGGATCAGGTCGGACAAATCGGTTCGAGTTTAATTCCCAGGGTTAATTATTTATATTGGAGGGAATATGAAAGATTTGGGAGAGTTACCAGTGTTGATATTAGCAAAGATCACATGGTTGCAACTTGCAATGTAATTTTTTTTGGGGTTAAATCTTGTGAAAAAACAAGAGATATTGCAACCATGTGGAGAGCCCATACTGCAACAGGATCCTTGGATTCAGAGAGCATATTACTAAGACGTAGTGTGGTTATCATTTGCTTTGGAAGAAGAGTATACTTATAACAACAAAGGAACATAATTCTATTTTGGTTTTTATAATTAATCCGTATGATGAATTTCAGTTTAATGATCTAATTATTTCGTCAGAAACAAGTATAAACATGTTTTACAAGCAAACCGTCATAGAAAATTTTGAATTAATCATATCATTCTAGAGTTCAATCACTTCATTAACATTATTCCACTTTATGACACTAATACATTGTGTCGGGAAAGTGTGTTTTTAGTCAAATCGTTAAATGTCAGTTATATGATATTTCTTATCCGATTTCGACTCTAACAAGTCACATTATCTTCCGTGTGAAATGTTTTAGGATTTTGAGAATGGAGATTTGGGTTATGGATCGGGTTT
>WJSH01002134.1:5727-17690 GCA_009757365.2 Lepidium campestre
AAAAAAGTACCACGATCACGGATTTCACTATAAAAAAATATCCCATATCGAAAATGAAATTTTACTAGAAAAATAATTGTGACCAATTGATTTTAATTTGGAAGCCCATCATCTAATATTCAAATCAGTAAAGTAAACAAACAATTCTTACCATTTCATCTTCAACTAGGATATTGTAGACATTCTTTTACACCCAAAACTCTTAAAAGAAGACAAAGGCATATATATAGGGTATGATACTATGATCTCAAAGCCGAAGGTTTCTTTTGAGAGAATTTATTATGATTTTGATTCCTGATCAAACCGTCAATGCTAAGTTTATGTAATCAAGAAGAATCTTAATTTTGTGAAAATAAAATATTAGTGGTAATAAAGTGTGGACATGTGTCATTTCATCTAAAGTAGATTAGTAGCAAATTAATCGTTCTGTTTTATTTTCATTGGTTGATAAATAATTGCATATTTATACATAAGAGTTTTACTGAAAAATAATCAAATCACCATGAACAACTGGATTCTTTGAAAAATAGATTAAAAAAAAAGAAATATTGCATAAATAATCAAAAATAACAAAACAATGTAGAGCATAGACAAATTAGAAAACCTAGAAAATACTTTGATTCTAATGCAAAAGAAAAGCATGAAAATAAATTGGTAAATAATAAAGAGAAAAAAAAATCAAAAGAACATAAATCCTCCATAACCAATTTGTGTCATATATCTTCAAACACAATCTAAATCATTCCACTATTATTTTTTCGATATATGTCTTAAGTTGGTACAAAGTTTGTACATGCGCGGTAAATAATATATTTAAAATTATTTGATTAGAATTGTTTAAAATAATATCAAATCTATATTATCACACGGTAACTTATATTAACAAACCAATCATTAATAATTTATTAATTTTCTTTAATATATAACATTTAATGCATAATAAATTCATGCATCTTTTAAAAAATAAATTATTTTAAAATCAAAATTATAACAAACACAAAATACAAAAACACATAACATAAAGGAACAAATATAATAAATAAATGCATCTTTCAAAAAGAAAACTATTATACATTTTAAATAAACATCATAATCATATTGACCAATTTCATTTCGAAATTACATACTTACTTATGTAAATTATTTAGAAATTATTTTTTGTAAATAACATATCTTCTTCTTGGGTTGAAAAAAAGAATTGGTTGCTGGAGAAAACCCTAAATATTGGGCATGCAACAATAAAATAAACGGAAAACCTAAAATTAGAATAAAGCAAACTACACATATTTTCTCTGGCGATCACATTCATCATGAAAGTTCAAGCAGAAGAATCTCAAAATTCGGAAAAAATAATCCCAATAGATCTCCTCATTCATATATTATTGAGAGTCCTAACAAAGACTGCAGCAAAGTGTCGTTGTATATCGAAATTATGGAGATCCATACTTTGCCGACCATATTTTACGGAGTTGTTCCTGACTATGTCTTCTACTCATCAGCGCATGTTCTTGTTCACCACCGAAGATGAAAACAATTTATACTTCTTCTCTTCACCTCAGCCTGAGAATCCAGATGAGAATGCGTGTCTTGTTGTACCCGCAACCCGTTATCATGTTCAACAGAAGCATACTCCCAATCCCAGAGATTATACAGCTAATATTAGTTCTCTCCTCTTCGTGGATTTGTCTGTCTGCATAGACAAAAGAGAGTGAATATTTGTGACCCTGTCACATGAGACTATGTAGAATTAGACAAAATAGAACTGGATATTTGTAATCCTGTCACATGAGACTTTGTATCCATACTCAAAGTGGAACAGAAGCCTCAATATCGAAATTATGTTTTTCAACATTATACAGGATACGATCCGGTCGACAAACAATTAAAAGTAGTATTGTGCATCTTCCATAATTGGTCTTATAAGTATCAAATTTTGACATTGGGCAATGGAAACCATTCATGGAGAACAATCCAATGCAAACCCCATCGTCGTGATCATCAATCTAATGGAATTTGCATTGATGGTGCTTTGTATTATATGGCTACTTTTTATATTGATGGGTTCAATTGGGTGATGCTTGGTTGATCAACTACAAGGGTAAATTAGCTGCAGTTGGATTTAAATGGTCTCCAACACGTCTTGAGTTCAGGGTTCTACAAGATGCAAAGAAACGTATATGGTCAAAAAGATTCTACACATTTCCTCCTGAGTTTAGTAACATAGTCGATAGTAAAACCAAAGTAGACGTTCTTGGTACGATTGGTACATGTGATGAATTTGTGTTGTTTCCAGACCCAAAAGGAGGCTCAATTTATATTTATTACTTCAACCTTGAGAACAACCGTATCACAAAAGTTCAAATCCAAGGTTTTCAGAAGTTTCATCCTTACAATATTTACACCTCTCTAGACTATACTGAGAATTTGAAACAGGTATACTCATGTTCAATACTTAACATTTGATATTTTAAAGAAAGCTTTTGAGAACTACCCCTTGCATTCCAATTTTATCCCTCTTTTAATTTTTTTGCAAAATTTATATAAATATTTATAATGTTTGATAAGATAAATTATAAATCTATATATAAATTTATACATAAAATATTTTATGAATCAATTACACATAAACCACAATTATTGTATAATATTGTCGATATAAGTATTTCTTAGATGTGCTTATAGAAATATGTACTTTAAACTAAGATATGACAGTTTTGCCCTCACACTTTCTTTTCTCCATCTATCTTCTTCTCTATTATTTTTCTTCTAAATGTCATAATTTAAAGTTTTGGGTATGTTAGGGTATAATATTTAGGTTAATTTATTTATTTTGATCATTCTTTTAGATTTAGGCATCCAATAAATTTATTTAGGATTTCATTTTTTCTATTAAAAACTATATTATACAGATTTATCACTTAATTCAGCAAAATATCAAACGATAAAAAAAATCACAACACTCATGTTAAATCCTTGTTCTACTTCTTTTTTTCGAGTAGAATTTGAATGTTATTTGCAAGTCTGACCCTATGCATGTGCAAGGAGTGCATTTGCACAGGGCTCAATGTTTTTTTTTGTCTGAATATTCATTAAGAAAGATGACTACAACCACAAGATACAAAAGCCGGCTGCAAAAGAGAAGCACTAGAAGCAAGGCCTAACCAACGAAAACATGAACTATTACTGGGAAAACAATTATCGAAAGACAAAAACTCATAATGGCAAGAAAAAATATCAAGAACTAAGATTGACCAACTGAAGAGCGCTAAACATCACTGAATTTTCTATGTCACCTGCATAGCGTTGAAAAGCATGGGAACAATACGATGGATAGCACCAATAAGACCGGAAGCCATGGCCGTTGTCGAACCGGTAGCAACACCATCAAAACAGACAGAAGAACCCGCCGCAACTAGAGAACTAAAAACCTCTACCACCACGATACAACTAACCCAAATGGAGCACTTAAGCAAAACTAGGGACAAGGAAAACCCTTGTGAACCATCTTGAGACAAGCCAAAGAGGACTAACCTCGCTTACACGCGGATACTCGTCGACCCAATTTCAGTCATCCACAGACAAGAAATTGGTGCCCTCCTCGCAAGAGAAGAGAAGAAAGCCGATTCCATTGCTTCGCCTATAACCCATAACCAAAACTCAAAAGAATATTGGGAGAGGGAGAGCAGATGACTAAGCAAGAAAACACATCCGATTGGCAAACAACAAGATAGAAACCTAGCTCGGAAAACCCAACATAAAGAGAAGGAGATCCAATAGAGAGGAAGCACAAAGATCCTAAAACTCAACCCTATACAAGTTAAAACCAACAATTAAGCTCCTAAACTTGACTAAAACCAACAAAAAGACTACAACCATGCAAAAGAGATTGAGAAACCAAAGGGTAAAAGACATCTGAGGATCACAAAGCAAGCATATTGGTGAGACCAGACTCGGCGAAACACAAACCGGAGAGGATTGGATTTTGCATAATCATAGCCAGGCACTAAAACCCGTTCACCGTCATCGGTTGGAGAAGGACTTTGCCGAGGACTCAAGTGACAACAACCTTCTCGGAGAACCCAAACCTCGATTGCAGAGGGACACTGGCAGTAGCAATAAAGGGGAGAACGGCGACGGTGCTAAAGGAGCCACCGTCACCATTCACCAAGCTCAGATCTCAAATTTTTTTTGTGGCGGCTGGGTTCTTCTTTTAGGGTGACAACCAAGATTTTCCTTTATTAATTTGGTAAGTGACAGAGCCTAATCTCAATATTTATTTATTTTGTACTATTTTAGGGTCCAGAAAAATTTTAATCAAAATTTTTAATATATTAAGACCTCATTTTTCTTATTTTGCACTAAGGCCCAATATTAGTTGAGTCGGACCTGGTTACTTGGCATGCCAACTTCCTTGTTGGTGAGAGGATGACTGCACAGGGTTTAGTCACTTCTCCCCATCATGCACTCATGATTAAAAAATTGTGATGTCATTAATCTCAAATAAATTGTAACATCTCAATAGAAAACTTGTCAATAATCAAATAATAATCCAACAGTACCTTAAGAAGCTTAAAAGTTTCTATATAATTTAATAAATGTAAGTAACATCATGTAATAAGAGAAAATATAAAGAAATATATATATATATATATATCCAAATGAGAGTTAAGAAGTTTTCAATGATTTGTTTTTGTTGGATCGACAAAACTCGATTTATAGCCTAAATACTCCAACTGGAACATGGTGAGATTCGAACTCCTCATCTGGTGCCAAAGTACATCAGAAACAAGCCAACTGAGCCACTTGGTTCTTGGCCAATGATCTATTTATCATATTATTTAAATTTAAAATAGTTTTAAAAATAAATTTAGAACAAATCAATCATAAAACAAAATATTAAAAAAAAACAATTTTTTTTTATAAAAACTAAAGATAAAAACCAAAAACTATAGAAATCACCATTATGTTTTTGAAAAACTAAAATATTCACGAGAGACTAAAAATTAAAAACTTAAATGGTGATTACTGTTTTTGAAATTTTAGAAAATCTAGTTTTTCAGAAAGTTAAAAACATATTTTTTTTGAAAAACAAAAGCCAAAAACTCTCTTAAAATTAGGGTTGGGCATAATTGCTTATTACTCGGTTTGTACTCGTACTTTGGTTTGTACTTGATTTGAAAATCTAAGTAATTAACATACTCGAAACTAAGTTAATTACATTACATTACTTATGAATGCAAGTCAAATAACAAATATTAAACTATGTAAGATGTTTGACCCGTTATATTCTATCATCATAAGATGTTTGAAGTTAAACTTTAGTATTAAAAAAAAAAACCAAATTGTGAATATTTTTTTAATAGTTATATGTTAAATCCAATATCTAAAAATTTAGCCCACAAATATATTCTACCTCAATCCACAAATAAAATTTTGTTTATTGAAGGTTTAAGCAATTGTATTCAAATAGAATTGTTGGTTGATGTTTATGTTACTCGGCTCATAACCATTCCATATAACAAGTTGATTATTTAAGTGTTAATCTATTTCCTGTATATTATTATACTACAACTCTCATATTCGTTTTTCTTTCTTTTTGGCGAGAAAAAGTGTGATTGTAAATCTAGCTTCTGGTTTTTTAGATCTTAACTCCGGTGAACGGAGGTCAGTGGTTCCGACTTCGTTCACCCCTTTTGTGGTTGACCTCCAGTGTATATATGGGTGGAGCGGTTGAAGCAGGATGGGTGTTGGAAGAAGGTTCGTCGAAGGTTTGAGTTCTTTTTGGCTATGCTTCAATGGTGGTCATCCCTTTCTTACATGGTAGTCTACGAGTCTTTTGTTTGGAGGTGCTGTTTGCCGGAACTAAGTGAGTTCTCTAGCGGAATGATTGGTGGTCTTTTCTCTTCCTCCTGAACTGGTCCTTTACTCGACCTTGTTTTGTTTTCCTTTTGCTGGTTTAGTTTAGTCTTTAACTCCGGTTAGTTATTAATTAAGTTTGGCTATGGGTTCTCGGTTATTTGCTATCATAGTTTAATCGTGGACTCTTTTTCTCCGGTTTGTTTGGATGCTATGCTCGTTTGGGTTTGGTTTCTTCTGTATAGAAGATTATTACGCTCCTTGTTAGTACTTTCAAGACTTGTTCGAAGTATAGGTTATGAAACTTAATTCATTAGAATAGACTAATTACAATATATATATATATATATATATACACGATTACATAGTGTGATTAGGGTAATACTAATTACTTAATTAGTCTCTCTATATATGTACTCTACACACCCCCTCAAGATCAAGGGAGGTATCTCACGCTAATCTTGTTAATGAGCTCTTGAAATCTGATCTGGGATAATGGCTTTGTGAGTACGTCTGCAAGATGATCCTTCATCGAAATATGTGAGACCCGTAATGCACCTGATTAAATATTATTGCGAACAAAGGGGTAATTAAGAGCTATGTGTTTCATCCTAGAATGAAACACTGGATTAGCACATAAGTATGTGGCTCCAATATTGTCACAGTAAATGACTGGGGCCGCCGGTATGAAGATGTGGAGCTCAGTCAATAAGGAGCAAATCCATCGGAGTTCAGCAGCAGTGTTAGCAACATCCCGATATTCGGCCTTGGTGGAGGACCGTGAGACACCTTTTTGCTTCTTTGAGGACCAGGAGATCGGTGTGGTATTGAAGTAAATAACATAAGCATTTATAGAGACGAAATCATCAGGATCTTCAGCCCAATCGGCGTCAGAGTAAGCATGTAGAGTAATTGGCGAATCAACACGAATAAAAATACCATGTGTAATGGTGCCTGCTAGATAGCGAAGTAGGCGCTTAACAACTTGCCAATGGGTCTCTGTTGGTCGATGCATAAACTGTGATAACTTATTTACAGCAAAGGCAATATCAAGACGGGTGAAGGCAAGATATTGCAAGCTTCCAATGGTGGTGCGCTAAAGAGAAGGATTTGACATGGATACACCCGTGGTAAGTGTCAATTTTGGAGTTTGAGCCATCAGGGATGTAACAGGTTTGACATCAAGCATCTTTGTCTTGGTGAGGAGATCAGTCACATATTTACGCTGTATTAGATGGAGGCCCTGCAAAGTCCAAATAGCCTCAATGCCCAAGAAGTAGCTCAGCCCGCCAAGATCTTTGATGGAGAACATGTCCGACAATTGTTGAACCACACAGTTGATAAGATTGTCATCACTGCCCGTAGAACAATATCATCAACATAAACCAACATATAGAGGAGTGTGGAGCCATGAGAATAGACAAACAAAGAGGTATCGGCAATCAATTTGTGAAACCGATTGTGAGAAGATAACTGTGAAGTTCCTGATACCATGCATGTGGCGCCTGTTTCAACCAATAAAACGCTTTGCGGAGCCGACAAACGTGTGTAGGGCAATCTTTGTTAATAAAACTAGGCGGTTGGCTCACATAAACCTCATCCGTCAGTGTACTTTATAGAAAAGCATTGTTCACATCGAATTGTCGTATGGTCTAATTTTGTTTAACGGCAGCATCGAGAACCAAACAAACCGTAGTAGACTTGATGACTAGGCTGAAAGTCTCTTTATAATCGAAGCCATATTGTTGATTAAACTCACGCGCAACCAGACTAGCTTTGTACCTGTCAATAGAACCATTAGGTAAATATTTCAAGGTAAAGATCCATTTGGTTGGGATTACATGTTGACTGTTTTCAGGAACCATATCATATGTGTGATTCCGTGAAACTGCAGTAAACTCATCACTCATTGCATTTCTTCATTTTGGGTCTCGCATAGCTTGATTCACGGTTGTAGGAATCATGGGGCGAGTTGTGGTATGTAAGGATAATTTTGTTTTTGGTTTTGTAATGTGATTTTTGGATTTGGTTTTCATGGGGTGATTGTTTTGTGGTGGTAAAGTGGGATTGGTTTCAACAGGTGGTTGAGGCGGTGATAAAGGTTATGGTGGCAAAGATGGTGTTTGGAGAGGAGAGTTAGGATGTATCGTTGGTGGTGGGGATGAAAGTAATGGCTGGATTGTGTTGGGCTTTGAGATTGAGTTTGAATGGTATTTGGCTGGTCATGAGTTGGTGATGGATTTGGGTCTTCATTTATTGGGCCTGCATAATGAGAATCATGACTCAAATTCACCAAAGTTTCAGAGTGTACCTGAGTTGGCGATGGTGAAGAACTCTCACCAATGGTAACGTTTGCTAGTGAACGATCATCACACGATGGCCTCTGTGGAACAACTGCAGCCTGAGACAAGCCAAGAACAGGTACAGGAGTGGGAGGAATGAAGACTGAATTTTCGTGAAAATATTGTGGAGGAGAATTTGATGGTGGTGAAAAGGAGGGGAAAATTGTTTCTTCAAACAAAGCATGATAAAAAATGTATATTTTACCAGATTTAATGTCAAGACATAGATATGCACTTTGGTGAAGAGGATACCCAATAAAAACACAGGAAATAGATCGATCATCCATTTTGTGGTGATTGTAAGGCCTTAACTACGGGTAACACAAGCAGCCAAAGATCTTGAATTTGAGATAGTTGGGAGACACACCAAAAGACTTGTAATATGGAGATTGGTTCTCCAAGACCGGCGTTGGCTGTCTATTGATTAAATAAACAGTTGTGACGAACGCAAAAGTCCAATATTTTTTGGGAAGAGATGCATGTGTCAGTAGTGACAATTCAGTCTCGACAATGTGTCGATGTTTGCGTTCAGTAACTCCATTATACTCCGGTGTGTGAGGTGGTGAGGTGAGATGAGAGATGCCATGTTAAGATAGAAACGGACGAAGAACGATGTACTCACCACCATTATCTAAATACAAATTAATTATCTTGGTCTGGAACTTGTTTTCAACCAAAGGCTTAAACGCCACAAAAGTGTCACGAACATGTGATTTGTGTTTTAGAAGATACAACCATGTATATCTGGTAAAATGATCCACAAAGATGACATAGTATTTAAAATTGTCAATTGAATAAATGGGAGAAGTCCACACATTTGTATAGACATACTCAAGAGATTTAGTGGAACAAATATAATTAAAATGAATGGCTAACTTGTGACTCTTATTAATAAGACATTCTGAACATGAAAACGTTTTATGAAGCGACAAAGGCACTAGAATAGAAAATTTAGAAACAATGAAATTTAGTAAAGAAGATGAAGGGTGACCAAGACGTGAATGCCAAGAAATAAGAGATGCATTGGGTGATGGAGAAGCAAAGAGAGTCTGAAGAGATGGCGATGAGATTGGCCACTCATATAAAGCATTCTTAGTGTTGCCTTAGAGTAATGAGGCCCCCGTGTTGAGATCTTTCACCTGAAACGACGCCGAAAAAAATTCAACAGAGACATGATTAACATTACATAAGCGATAGACTAATATAAGGTTTTTGTGTAAATTGGGGACATAAAGAACATTGATTAAAGCAAGATCTTTAGTGGGAGTAGGGAGATAAGAATAACCTCTATGCGTGATTGGGAGACAAGAACCATCAGCAATCGTGACTTCCTCTCCACTAGTGTAAGGCTGATGTAAGGAGAGATTGGCAAGGTCGCTGGTGAGATGATGAGTGGCACCTGTGTCGAGAAGCCAATTGTTGGCGTCGTATGGTTGTGCAATAGCTAAGTTGGCCCTTGGCTGCCATTGGTTGTGATTGTGATATTGAAATTGATTGTTTGAGCCGCTGATGACCTGAAATTGTGTGCAGCGTTGTGCGCTATGACCAAAGACTCCACATAGCTGACATTTTCCTTTATAACCACGAGTAGTCTTATGATCACGGTGTTGAGAAGTCTGAGTTTGCTGCCATGTAGAAGAGTCACGAGTGTTGTAACGTTGATTGTTGTGACAACGATATTGCTGGTTTTGCCCATGGTTGTCGGTGTTGCGGTTGTGACGAATATTGGCTTGATTAACTGAAATGGGGAGAGTGAAGACCGTAGCAGCAGCTTGAAGCTTGACCTCATGATTCAACAACCGCTCATGGATCTCAGGAAGTGTTGGAGGAACATCACGACTCTCGATCTGATCAATAATCGGCTTGTAATCATTAGTCAATCCCTCGAGAATAAACTCGATTTGTTACTCATGATCAACAGTTTTGCCAAGTAAAGCGAGCTAATCAAAGCGTGTGGTGAAGTCCCGAAAATAGTCATGAACAAACTTGGATTCTTTCTTCCAATTCTTCAGCTGGTGACGAATTTGTCGGATATGAGCATGGCTAGGCTTTGAAAACGTGTTAGAAAAAGTAGTCCAAATCGATGCAAAGGTAAGAGTGGTAGAGAGTAGCGGCTGAATGGAGACAAAGATAGCGCCAAGGAGTGCGCTATAGATAAGTTTGTCTTGTCTTTTCCACATTGTGTATGCAGGATTAGGAGAAGACCTAGTGTCAATGGTGAGAGTTGGCGACAGAGTAAGGATGGATCCATCAAGATATCAAGCGAGATCGTAGCCGTCAAGCAATGCGTGGACTTGTCGTTGCCACATAATGAAGTTTGTTTCAGAAAGTTTGGTAACATTAGACATATTAACATTGAGCAAGGTAGGTGTTTCGTTAATGGTGATGGTCTCACTGGAGGTTGTCGGAGATGATGTGTGAGTGGCCATCACGAGATTGTGGAAAAGAGAGAGGCGGCAAAAAAGTTTTAAAAATTTAGGGATCTATGCTCTGATACCATATAGGTTGTGAAACTTAATTCATTAGAATAGACTGATTACAATATATATACACGATTACATAGTGTGATTAGGATAATACTAATTACTAAATTAGACTCTCTATATATGTACTATACACGAAGTCTTCTCTTATCATAGAGTTCTATTGAGGCGTCAAATAGTCAGTTGTGCTATCAAATATGTGTTATCGGGTATCAGTTTCGACTTCGCCACTTCCGTGAGATATGTGGGATCATTCTCCGGTAGAGTTCCTTGTTCTTTATTCTTGTGGTACACTTATCCATCATAGAAGATTTCAACATCGCTCAGGGCTTCTTGTTACTTGTTGGTGTCTTCGTTTCTTTGGTTTTCGGGTAATATATGTTTTTGGGTTCCTATTTCTGGGTTTTTAGCTAAGTCTTTTCTAGTTTTTTTTTATATATAAGTTTCCCTTATTTGAGTTTTGATTCCAGGGATATCTATGTTTTCTGTCGGCTTATGTTTTTGTTTTTTTGTTTGTAATGTTGGTACTCTTAACATATTTTACTAATCAATCATACGCAAATAAAAAGCAAAAAATAAAAACAAGTTGATTACTTATCTCAATTCCTTGACAGAAAAAGAAAAAAATCCATCTCAATTATTTTCCAGTATTTTTTTTTTCTCTTATGACAAAAACACTAAACTTTCAATTCATTTGAGAGAACAATTTGCAGCCGTTACGCTTCACTGTTCTCTCTTGGATAGAGCATAGGGTGAGATCTCGAAAATCTTCGCTCTTTCAATCTCTTAAGCTGCTTTTCAATTCGCATGTTGATTTCTTCAATTAGTGTCAATCAAGTTTGTTTTTTTTTGTATAAAACTTGGAGGGTCTCTCTGAGTCTAACCTGTGAGTTTGTGCTTTGGATTATCTTTTGAGATCTTTGTTTCTCCATAAAACTTAGATCTGTAAATTTAGTTGAGATTTTAGCAATTTCCATCATAAACAGTGTGACTCAAATTGGGATTTAGGATGATTATCTTTGATTATTTTGAGAATTTGCAAGTCATTGTCTTATGGACTTTGGTGTTGAAGTCACCAAATTGGTGACTATCTTTATTGAGTTTTCTTGTTTAAATTATTCATCTTGCACATATGCTTTCTTTGAGAACTTTGATATTCGTCTCTCTTTGGTCTTGTAACGTCAAAGTTGATTTCTTTGTTGTTCTAACTTAGATTTCATTGCCAGCCTTTAACCAGAGATAAGAGGATCGTTCTGTGTCTGTGTGTGCTTCCTTGTGCTAT
>WJSH01002138.1:0-11700 GCA_009757365.2 Lepidium campestre
TTAATGCCAAAGATAACAAATAGATTAATAGACTCTGAGACATTTATCCACCATACTAAGATAATTTTGGCATATTAATTATTTTTTTGCATAATTTTTTTTTGTAAAAAAAGAATAACAAATAAAAAGTGGTTAAATATTTACTTATGCTATTTTTTCTATTAGAGATTTTTTCATGGGAAGAGTTTAAACTAAGGATCGGACATTGAAGATCTAATTTAAAAAAATTAAAATATCTTCTAACGACTTGTAATAAGATCATTTTTCTTATCTCACTCATGCACAAATAATCCTCTCATATGATATTGTTTAAGATTTTAGAAAACTTTTAAGGTATGAATCAAATCTTGTTGATTTAAATATTGATAAAAAAGTTGTTAACTATTTACATATGTTGTTTTTTCCACTAGAGTTCACTTCTTAAAAATTGTGTATCTATATATGATATTATTTAGAGTTTAGGATCGAATAGTATTATCCAATTTTATAAATAAAAAAATCTTCTATAAGATCATTTTTCTTATCTCACTCATATGCACAAATAATCCCCTCCACACAAAGACACAATTCAAGACAAACGTACACCAATAGAAACTCCAATTTTCTCCTTACAAAATTTACTTACAATACAAAACGAAATTTTATTCCTTTATATTTGTTTCTTATGAATACACTCAACAATATGAATCTTTTTGTTTTGTTTTTGTCACAAAACAATATGAATGTTTCTTCAACGATTTGATCCAAAATAGATTAATAGCATGAAGACAAAATTCAAGTTGTCAAAGTTTGCTTTTATCTTCATCTTGTTTTTATGTTCAAGTTTTGTGGCTACAACCAGCTCTTGAGAGTTGTCAATGATCGATAGAAAGATTTGATTTCATCTTTGAATTTTCTCAGTTCAACAATAACTAAGATAGTTTGCTTTTATATGCAAATTTTAATAAATTTGGAGATATGATGATATTATATACACATTTGATTGATATGATTCTATTTGAAATCAAAAGCTAATTTTTTTGTGGTATTATTTTAAAAATTATTTCTCCGTAATATTTGGGTTATGTTGGAAGCTATATAGAATTGAAGTTTTGTTAATAATACTCATTAACAAAAAAATTTGTTATTTAGAACAAATGTGAGAGCTCAAATTTCAAAATATAATAATTGAAATTCATGAGAAGACATTTTAGGATAGCATTGAGCACAATCTCCAAATATGAAAATCTGAATTAGAACCGAACCAAAAATTATGCTTCTAATAACAAAACTCCGATCTCCAATTCGAATCAAACCGTAGCTAATTTTTTTTGGTTCTAGTATAAATCTCCAATCAACTATATGAACCGATTCGAGTCTGACAAATACTGAACTGAATCCGAACCAAAAATTTAAAATAGAACTTTGATTTTTCTAAAAGTTCAATTGGTAACTGCGGTTTAGGCGGTGCGAGACAAAGTGTAGTGTAATTTAAGTGCGAGATAAAGTGCGGTGCGGTATAAATGCATGACAAAAATGCGGTTTTTTCATATCCAAAACTCGAGCGGAATATCTTTGGATATGCGATTTTTTCATACTTTTGATTTTTTGGTTAGGTTAAAATCAAATAGGTTCAAACCACACTATCTCTGGCATTTGTCAACAATCATTAGAGAATGGAGCCAAATTGACAAAAAATTAATTTGACAAAAAAAAACTAATCAGACAAATTATTATCGCAATCACTCCGCTTATTTTTTTTGTTTATTCCTTAAATTTGGCGTCTCGTCGGTTGTTTAAATAAAATAAACAAACATAAAAATATCAAATTAAGTCATTGACTGGATTTTATAATTACATCACCTGGATATCTGGAGACCGATTCTATATTATACAATTGACGTATTATTAAGAACCTTAATCCAATTTTATTAACAAAATATTTTTATCTATTGCCTATTTTACTTGATTCTTTTAATGTAACTTGACATTTTAGATAATTATAATGAAAATAATAATATTTAAATTAGGGGGGAAGATACGTCAATGTAATAGGTGGCTTTGAATCTTATGTTGGTGCAATCCAGCTGTTTCCTTTGCTTTGGAGTAAGAAAATTCCCAAATATTTTTCCCATTTTCATAAACTTTAAATTAACATATTTTTCATTGGACAATTAAAAATCCCAAATATTATTCATATTTTTATTGTTCCTTTACAAGTGTTTTATTTTGGTTGTTAATTTTATCAAAACAAACAACTTTTTTTGGTGAATGATCTAAACTTTATTGTTGTTGGATTATTCAGTGTTTTTATTAAATGCATAATTTAGTCAACATCTCAATTTGGCAAGATATATTATCTGAAACGACAAATCACTTTTTTCCTTTTTTCAAAAAAAAGAAATAAAAAGTAACTTTCTAATTTATTTAGTTCATTGACTCGATCTCAACACTCTAACTACACATAAATAACTAGGTAAACAAAAGCCAATTTTTATAGTGACTGAATGATTTTTCTCTTTAATACTATGATTTTTGTGATGATGATATAATAATAATAACAAAATTATATTACTAAATGAAAATTGCTAAAGTAATGTGGATCATATTAATATTTTCTAATGAAAAATTCAACTAAATTTGTTACACATGTGGTAAGGTTTTCTTAATAAGTTATAGTTTTTAGATAAATTTAAACAATAGCATTTGAATTAGATATAATCTTAATTTTCACTTAGAAAATGATTTTTTAAATCCCAAATGACATTGTAATACATAACAAAAAATCTATGGTGCAAAAGTCGTTAGCTGGATTATCCGAACCACGAGACTGTTAAGAATTCGGCAAAATATGATTGTTAATTATTTATATTTTTGTTTCTTACAATAAAAAATTTGTTAGTTAAGTGTGGAAAAAAATCAAGTCTTTATTATACATTCCAATAAAAAAACATTTATAATACTTCACACTGATAATGTTTTTTTAATTCTCAAAATTATAGTCCAAAAATTGACGCGGATGTTATTTTTTAATTAAAAAAAACGTAAACAAAAAGACGCGGAGGAATCGTGTGGGACCCAAAACAGCTCCATTGTCCAAATTCCAATAGAAAAAAAAGTTAACTCAAAAGGATTCTCAAAACTCTAGTCTCGGTCGCACCAGATCACTCCCTTCTCTTCTCTTTTCTTTTTCATCATTCTCTTTATTCTCTCTTCGTTACTGAAGAGAATTCATTCATTCGTTCTTTGTAGATTGGTTAGATCGAAGCAAATATGTCTTCTGCGCCGTCTCCAGGAACTACACCTTCACCATCTCCACCGTCTCCTCCGACTAACTCCACTACTCCTCCTCCTACTACAACTCCTTCTTCTCCTCCTCCTACCACAACTCCTTCTCCTCCTCCATCAACTCCTTCAACCTCTCCTCCTCCTTCTTCTCCTTTACCTCCTTCTCTTCCTCCACCATCTCCTCCTGGATCTTCAACTCCTCCTCTTCCTCAACCTTCTCCTCCTTCACCTGATAATACTCCATCTCCACCTGCTCCAACTACTCCTGGATCCACTACTCGAAGCCCTCCATCTCCAAGCTCGGATACACCAACTAATCCCTCAAGAGGAGGTGGAGGAGGAGGAGGATCCACTCCTCGAACTCCATCTAATACTCCATCAAGCTCTTCTCCGTCTCCACCGTCTGATTCTTCCGGTGGAATATCAACGGGAGTGGTTGTTGGAATCGCCATTGGAGGAGTTGCTGTTCTTGTTGTATTGACTTTGATTTGTCTTCTATGTAAGAAGAAACGAAGAAGAAGATATGATGATGAAGCTGCTTACTATGTTCCTCCTCCACCTCCTCCTCCTGGTCCTAAAGGTAAAATTCAAAGATCTCAATTTTATGAAAATATCAAAATCAAAAATCGAATCTTTGAATTGTGTCCTTCCTCATTTCTCTGATTATCTACAATTCGGATACTAATTTCGCAAATCTGATACATGATCATGCATTTTCTAATGGAAAGGACATTACTTTTTATAGAAATTTCCAATCTTGCGTATGAAACTTATAGAGATTTGATGTTTCTGTGTTTATCAGCTGGAGGACCTTACGGTGGACAGCAACAATACTGGCAACAACAAAACGCATCACGACCGTCAGATAACCACGTAGTGACGTCATTACCACCACCACCACTTCCACCAAAGGTTCCTTCTCCACCGCGACAACCTCCTCCACCTCCTCCACCACCGCCATTTATGAGTAGCAGTGGTGGTTCTGACTATTCGGATTATCCGGTTCTTCCTCCACCATCTCCAGGGCTTGTGTTAGGCTTCTCTAAAAGCACTTTCACTTACGAGGAGCTGTCAAGAGCTACCAATGGCTTCTCTGAGGCTAATTTGTTAGGACAAGGTGGGTTCGGATACGTGCACAAAGGTATATTGCCTAGTGGGAAAGAAGTTGCTGTGAAACAGTTGAAAGCTGGGAGTGGTCAGGGAGAGAGAGAGTTTCAGGCTGAGGTTGAGATCATTAGCCGAGTTCATCACAAACATTTGGTTTCTCTAGTTGGTTATTGTATCGCCGGTGCACAAAGATTGCTTGTCTATGAGTTTGTTCCCAACAACAATCTTGAGTTTCACCTCCATGGTTAGACTTAGAACAAATCTTGACTTTTTCTGGCTACATTGCTTTATTGATTTCAATTAGTGATGATTTGTTTTTGGAATTGAATGTTTAATAGAGAAGGGAAGGCCTACGATGGAATGGAGCACTAGATTAAAGATAGCTCTTGGATCTGCTAAAGGACTTTCATATCTTCATGAAGATTGTAAGTCTAAAATCTGAACAGAACTATTGAATATATGTTTTATAAATATTGTCCGGATTTGTTTATGAAGCACACATGTTTGCAGGCAATCCTAAAATCATTCACCGTGATATAAAGGCAGCAAACATACTGATGGATTTCAAGTTTGAAGCTAAGGTATATGATTAAATCTTTATTGGATATGTATGTGAAGTTTTTTTGTTACTTGTGTCACTGAAGCTCTCTTCTATCTTCCAGGTTGCTGATTTTGGTCTTGCCAAGATTGCTTCTGATACAAACACTCATGTATCTACACGTGTGATGGGAACCTTTGGGTAAACATTAATCTTGTAGCTAAAGATGTACATATATGGAGTTTGTAAATTGTATGTGAATCCTTATCATTTGGTTTTGTGGATTCTTAGGTATTTGGCTCCTGAATATGCTGCAAGCGGAAAGCTCACGGAAAAGTCAGATGTTTTCTCATTTGGTGTTGTACTTTTGGAGCTTATAACCGGACGACGCCCCGTTGATGCAAACAATGTCTATGTAGATGACAGCTTAGTTGACTGGGTACTTACTATGACTGCTAATGATCAAAACTTCACATAGTTTTTTTCACAATTTGAGTGTTCAATGAAGCAAAAAGCTAAGTGTGAATAATTGGAACAGGCACGACCCTTGCTTAACCGAGCATCTGAAGAAGGAGACTTTGATGGTTTGGCTGATTCAAAGATGAATAATGAATATAACAGAGAGGAGATGGCTCGTATGGTTGCTTGTGCTGCAGCTTGTGTTCGTCATTCTGCTCGTCGCAGACCTCGCATGAGCCAGGTAACTTAATTTGACCCCAATACCATCAAAACAACACCATTGATTATAAAAACCAAGACTTTTCTGAATAATTGGCCAAATCTTTCATACTAATGGTGAAGTATTGGTGAAAAATGAGCAGATTGTGCGTGCACTCGAAGGAAATGTATCACTATCAGATCTAAACGAAGGAATGAGACCAGGTCAAAGCAATGTATACAGCTCATATGGAGGAAGCACTGATTATGACACAAGCCAATACAACGATGATATGAAGAAGTTTAGGAAAATGGCACTTGGAACTCAAGAATACGGCACAACTGGCGAGTACAGTAATCCAACAAGTGACTATGGATTGTATCCGTCTGGTTCAAGCAGTGAGGGTCAAAACACACGTGAAATGGAGATGGGGAAGATTAAAAGAACTGGTCCAGGTTATAGTGGATCTTCTCTTTAAACCATTATAGAGGAGAAAATTTGCGGGTTTTATTTTTTTGGATTTTTTTTTTCTTAACTGTAAAAAGATTGAGGAAATTGCCTTACTCTCTAATTGAAACTACGAACGATATAATACGTTTAAATTGTTTTTCTTTGGTTTTCTTTGATTCTTGGTTGAAATATTATTTATTCTTTGATTCTTTTTTCTATTTTATGTTCTTGAAGAACTTGTTTGTTTTGTCTTGTACTCTTGGGCCAATAGTTCTTTAACTTCTGTTCAATTATCCGACAAAATTTATAAGGTTTCAACAAAATCGACTGTAGTTATGAATGCTTGTGAAATATACAAATTTCAAAAAACAAAATTTTGAAGTGAATATCATTAATTCGAAACGACAAACCTCGAGTTCGTACATGGCGCGAGGTCTGGCTTTATGCTCCAATGGAAGAAAGTCTTCGACTTTGCTCTTCGGCTCCATCGTTAGGGTTTCATTTTCCTTTCCTTCTAAAAACCTTTTCCCTATAACTTCGTATCCGCTTCAATCTCGCCACTCGAATTTTACTCGATTGTTCTGTAAGCACGTTTGTGTTCCTGAGATGGTAGAGGAAACGAGGTATAAGGAGCTTTTTGATAGAAGAATGGCCATGGCAGGACTTAAACCTCACCATCGGATTGGTAATTTGCTAAATTTCGTAGTTTTTTTTCAATTCTTTCTCTAATCTGATTGAATTGGTTCCACTTTTTTAATTTCCTGTGTAGAATCTGAATGAGAAGTTTGATGCTTTTTTGACAATTTTGCGGTTGTGTCATCAGCTTTAGGAGTTTCTGGGGGGCCTGATAGTATGGCGCTTTGTGTTTTAACTGCAAATTGGAAAACTGAAGGCTTGAATGGTGTTAACAAGACAGATGGTTTCATTGATGGACTTGTTGCTGTAATTGTGGATCATGGATTACGACAAGAGAGCAAAGATGAAGCTGAAGTTGTCTGTAAAAGAGTTTCTGAAATGGGTAAATTTCTTTTAGGAGCTATAAGCATTTGGATGTAACATTCTCAGTCTGAGTTAGTAACATGGGAGAGTTTATAGGCATCAGATGTGAGATTGCGAGTTGTGATTGGGTTGATGGTAAACCAAAACAGGGTCACTTGCAAGAAGCTGCTCGTGAGATGAGGTTTACATTTATTATATCTCTATTGATTTGGTTCATGAAATTTTAGAGTCGCTGTTTATGTGATTTATCCTCTTTATAGGTATCAAATGATTTCGAATGTTTGCTTTCGACAACAGATTGAGGTCTTGCTTATAGCTCATCATGCAGATGATCAGGTAATGGTTTCTTTGAGAATTTTTGGAAAAAGAGAAAGGGTGATATTGATGTTCATGAATGTTGTCTGAAGTTGGATGCAGGCTGAGTTGTTCATTCTCAGGTTATCTCGCAGTAGTGGCGTACTTGGCCTTGCGGGTACAGCATTTACTTCCGAGATTTTCTCCCAAAATTTGCAGTTAGATGCAAAACATATGAAGAATCAATCTATTCTCTTGGTGCGTCCGCTGCTGGATTTATGGAAAGAAGACATGTACAAGGTTCTCTTGAAACTAGAAACTCAAAAACGTTGTAGGTTTATAGTTGTTGTCAGCAACTCTAACCTTATTTGCTAGCAGATATGTCAGTGGGGTAGACAAGATTGGGTTGAGGATCCGACTAATCGTTGTCAATTGTTTGTTCGGAACAGGATTCGAACATCAATAGGAAATTTACAATCAGGAAAGTCTAGTAAACACCAAACAGCCCTGTTCGTTAAAGCTTGATGGTGGGTGATGTTTGACTAATACAAGTTCTCTTTTCTTTTTCTTTTTTTCAGATACATTCAAGTCAGAGCTGCAAGAAGTCATTTCTGAATGCCGGAGAACACGTTCATTTGTTAATAAAGTTTCTAAAGATTTAATAAAACAGACAGTAACAGTTACTGATGTAAGATCATTTTTCCAGTTTAAGCTCATATGTACCAACTGTTTCTGACTAAGTATGCGTGAATGACCGTCTCTGCTTTGATGTTTAAATTGGCAGAAAGGATATGCTGTTCTTAATTTAGAGAGACTAAACCCTACAGAAGTTGAAGACATTTGCCTCTCAAAGTATCTTGCTGTGGTCCTGCAGGTGAATCACTACAGCTTGAGCTCTTTTCTTTGGTTAAGATTTCGCCTTTGAATATTTTGGCTAACTCTTCTTAATTTCTTGAATCTCCAGTTTGTTTCTCAACGGCAGAGACCAATCAGAGGAAACACTTCTAAGTTGCTTCTGAACTATCTCCGCGCACTTCCTTGCAGGGTAATCATTTTTCATGTTGTTTTGTTCCTCTAGATTTCGATCTGTACTATCTTAAGCTACATTTGCTTCATTTTGGTACTCAGACATCTTTAACAGCTGCTGGTTGCTACCTTAGTCCGGCTCCAGGGTCAAAGGGTACTAAAATTATAGTCTCATGTTCTGTTGACTGTCCTTTACCGTCAAAGACAGAAATCTTGAACATAAGTGTTAATGAAGCTCAGAAAAGACCATCTGATGACCTCGATCAAATCATCTCAGATGCCAAATCTTTTTCAGACCATGCGGCTCCAAGCAGATTGTCTGAAGTCCGGTTTTTGGATGTTACAACTGAATCCGTTTTAAGTAAAGCCAGAGAGCTCGATCTTCTCAGTGAATCGACGTATTCAACCATGGGTCTACTGCAAAGAAATGAAACCAATCGGTTCATAACTAAAACAGAAGATAAATTGGTGGATGGAACCAGCATTGCATCTTCCTCTGACAAATTGTTTCTTTGGCCAGGACAAAACCTTTACTTCATGAACCGCTTTCTCATCAGATGGAACCTGAGTGACCACCAATGTGATGAAGCGAGTTGCGAAAATTGTCCAGTGAGTACAATTACATCAATGGAGGTTCGATACATGGTAGAATCTGACTGGCTATATTTAGCCGAGCTTGCAAGATGCTCGAACACAAATCATTCAACGTCATCCTCACAAAAAGCTCTCAGGTCCTTAAAGTTTATCCCAGCCGCTGCAAGAAGAAGCCTACCTGTTTTGGTCAATCATTGCGGATTACTGCTCAGTGTTCCCGTATGTGAATACATGCTTAACCAATTTTCAATTGTGATTCAGTCTAACAACTACTAAACCATGAATTGCTGATCTTATGTGTTTTCAGGCTATTGGTTTCAGTTATTGTTCATGCATTGAGGCATCTGCAGTGTTTCTTCCAAGAGTACCACTTGGAGGTGGTCATAGCTCATTTCTTTAGCCACTTTCTGTTGCATTCATTCAATTTTAACAGACATTTATTCACTTGTGAAACGAAATAATATTTGATCAAGAGAATCTGTATCCTGGAATTCATTGAAAATCGCCAATTACACTTTTTTTTTGTTTTCACTCAGAGTTTATGACAAGAAAAATGATCATACTCCACCTTGGCCACCTCGTTCTTTCAGCGCTTGAAAGGAAGTAAACCATTGCTTCCAAGCTGCATCCTTCTGTTGCTCGACCCATGAGAGGAAAGCACTGTCTACTAAGCAGAAGATGTTGACGTAAAGCAATTGGTATTGCACGGGAACATATCTGAAGTTCGCAATCTGAAGAAGCGGCCATGCTCCGCCTTCAAGAGCTAAAGCCGGAAGAAAATCCCTCTTAAGTCCTTCTTTCACTTCAGCTGTGTTCTTACCTGTGGCATATCCCATATATGAGAAGAACACCAGTAGATCTATAGGCCCAAAAATAAGACCATCCATTGCAACTTTGGCAGCTACGAAGCGGGTCGACTTTGGTACGTATCGAAGCTTTAGTTTTATGAATTTATCTAGGCCTTCGTACCTGTGAAACCACAAATAGAACAATATCAAGTTTAAGTGATTCTTTCTCAGCATCAGATTCAGTGTCACTGGATTAAGTGACAGGCAACATGAGGACATTGATAGGATAAACAAAAGTTTATAACTAAATGATCTGAGATCGGAAGGAAACAAACCAGAAGTGGCCAACAGGTCCGACAAATCCAAAACCAAACATGCTCGTAATAGCTACTCGCTTCCAGTTGACCTTGAATTCGGCATCTACGTCGGCATCTTTATTTGTTTCCTGTTATATTGAACATTGTTTTAGTGCTTGACATGAGGTAGGTCAATAGAGTCTCGATCTATAGCCAAAACTCAGAAACAATACATTGGCAAAACTTAAATAGACTTCTCCATCTGCCAACCACTATATTATGACCCCTGACGGGAAATGAATATATAAGGTAGTAGCCAACAAACATACCAAAGTACCAAATGACTCTAAGCTTTGTTCGTGGTTTCTTGAATTCTAAGGGTTGTTTCACATCAAAAGATATCATAAAACAAGCATCTCATAGATCTATAGGCTAAAATTGCTAATCCAGTTGAAAGAATACATAACGACATGAACATGTATTACTAGTGGACCAAAAGGGTGAGTTATAATGTAATGCTAACATGCAATTATGTATTATCTTTTAAGTATTCCTATCACCATAGAAGCCCTCTTCTGAACTATTCAGAAACTGAAGCTGTAGTGCCCACAGTTTCGGTTTAGTCCTAGCACTACAACATTTGTGATTGCTGGACAAAGCCAGGTACGCAGGGGGCTTGATAGTATACAATTATGGAATCTCAGCGAACAAGTAAATGCACGTGTTATACTAGAAGAAATTTCACACAGTAAATGTATCTAATCGTCAACCAACAAATGATTCCAAGTGCTGTTGCTTATTATATGAATGACCTGAGCCTTGAAAGATGAAGCAGCAGGAAGGCAATAAACAACAGGGAATATTTGCCTAGCATCAAGGTCTAAAGAAGAGCTTCATAAATCAATGCATTTGTCCACTCATTGAAATGTACAAGAAATTCCAGAGATACCTAGATGTAAATCAAATTGACAGTTCAAGAACCAACATTAGTTACATCAAATCCGAAATCAGAAGACGAATTGAAAAAAAAGAAGCAAGAATCGGAGAGAATCCCAATAGGAAACTTCAATCGAGGTGAAAAGCTCTGGAACAAACCCCATTAACTGAAAGGAGAGAGAGATAATCGAATAGAAGGAGATCGAAAATGACTAACGGTGGTGAGACGAAGAAGACGAGGTTTGGCGGTAGAGTGAGTAATATACTGAGCGGTGACATCGCCAAATCCCCAAAGAAAACCGGAGCTAATGACCTGAGTTTTCACAGGATGAACCGTCAGGCATCGTTGATACCATCTCCAAAGCTTTAACATATTAGAACCAGTCGTATTCGCCGTTTTCGTTGCTGCGTGAGAGATTCGTGTAATTTTTGACCGGAGAACCGCCGCGGGAGAAGGCGATTGTGTTTTGGTTGACACAGCGCTTAAGCTCTTCCTAAACGTCTCCTTCTTTTTAATCCTTTCTTCATTTTTGTTTTTTCGAGTCAAACACTCAAAAAGCTGTTATGATGACAATATCATATAGGCTTGTTTATTGGGCTTCGGCCCGTGAATATTTTCGCCAAGGCCCGTGAGTATTTATATATTGTTTTTATTAAAAAAATTTTAAATAATTGAAACTTTTAGGAGTTGGGGTATTGAACTGTTAATTTTAAAAGATTATAAATTATTTACATGAGATTTTAGAT
>WJSH01002138.1:11996-22768 GCA_009757365.2 Lepidium campestre
ATAATAGTGAATTTAATTGTATCTTCTAAAATTACTAATTTAATAATATTGAATTTTATATAATTTTTAAAAATTTATGTTTGAATAATAGATATTCGTGACTTTAATATAAATCACTTCGATACACTCCTTATTTTTCCTTAAGTATCTTAATTTTACAGAAAAAAAAAAGTTTGAAGCTTTAGCTAGTTGATGATGATGATGATATCTCTTCACTTCTCTACTCCGCCGTTATCTTTTCTCGAATCTGATTTCAATTCTAGATTTTTAAGAAACCCTAATCCTAATTATGTCCATTTCATTTCGAAATCCCAATTTGTATCTTACCACCGTTTGAATTTCAATACCCGAGTAACAAATTTAAACCGTAGAACCTACCGGCGAAGTCTGAATTGCTATGGGGTTAAGGATTCAAGTGATACAACGAAGTCTGCGCCGTCATTAGACTCTGGGAGTGGTGGTGGAGGAGGTGACGGCGGAGACGGGGGTGATGATGACAGTGAGGTGGAGGAAACAAACAGACTGTTTCCAGAATGGTTAGATTTCACGTCGGACGATGCGAAAACTGTGTTTGTGGCTGTGGCTGTATCGTTAGCGTTTCGATATTTTATTGCAGAACCAAGATATATTCCTTCCTTGTCTATGTATCCTACTTTTGATGTTGGAGACAGATTGGTTGCAGAGAAGGTATTATTTTCTTAAATTCAATTTGGATTTAGCCTTCTTAGTGAAAGATCAATTTTTGGAATCTTTAGCTGTAGTTAAAGGTTTAGGAAGCTTTGTAATGTTGTTTTAAGGTTTCTTACATTGTTGGTTTTGTGTTTTAATTACAATGTCAAGGTTACATCTTTAGAGTTATGAGGTTTAAGCATGAACTAAAGAGATTTATTGATGGGTTCTAGTAATTGTTACAGGTTAGTTATTATTTCAGGAAGCCTTGTGCAAATGATATTGTAATCTTCAAAAGTCCACCAGTTCTTCAGGAAGTTGGGTATACCGATGGAGATGTATTCATTAAAAGGATTGTTGCAAAAGAAGGCGACCTTGTGGAGGTATGAACACATTCTGACTCTTAGGAGGTGTTACTAGTGAAGAGACTTATAGTAGTGAAGATCTGATGGGGATATTTGCAGGTCCATAATGGGAAACTGATGGTTAATGGTGTTGTTCGAAATGAAAAATTCATCTTAGAGCCTCCTGGTTATGAAATGACACCAGTTGTAAGTACCATCCAAGCCTTTCAGTAAATTGCTGAAATCTGAAGCTTCTGGTATTCCTTCTTTTCTAATTTCGGTTACTTCAACAATGTAGAGAGTACCGGAAAATTCAGTCTTTGTGATGGGAGACAACCGGAATAACAGTTATGATTCACACGTGTGGTGAGAGGGCTATTGTTAATTTGTTTTTAGTTATGTAATATGGGATTCAGCTTCTTCTTGGATTGTTACTTATTCTGGAAAACTTGTGTTGCCTTCAGGGGTCCTCTGCCTTTGAAGAATATTATTGGACGGTCAGTTTTTCGGTATTGGCCACCAAATAGAGTAAGCGGGACAGTGCTAGAAGGTGGCTGTGCTGTGGATAAGCAATAGAGCATATTACAACGTTTTGGTTCGGCATCTCTTCCTTTAAACACTTGTGCACTTAGAAACAAAATTCATGTAGCTTTGTATGATTGAAAAGATTGCACATTTGAATTGGATTGCAAATAGAGAGAACAATCAATTTTTATTTGCAAGGTGGTGAAAGAAAGAAAAGAACAAGTGTTTACTTGGTAACGAGATTACAGGTCTTATGAGTAAATTCTATAGGTTTGGAGGTTTTGGAGGAAGATATGAAGAAGAAGCATGAAATGTGATTCAAGTGCTTAGACTTGACAAGCTTCCCTAAAAGATTTCCTTGCGAGCTGATCTCAAACTCCAACTTCACTGGAACTTTGCCCTTTTTGTCAGAAGCAGCTAAGCGTGGTCCGGCTCCATACAAAGGAACCTCGTCTCCAAGGAGCTGGACAATAGCTTCGTGCTTGCTCTTTTTTGGTTGGTAATAGCTCTTAAACTTCACAACCAAAAATGTGACTATCAGATTACGATAATGATTCTATAGGAGCAATGAGTGAAATTTGAAAGAGAGAGTACCTGACCAGTGGCAAGAGTGAGAGCAGAGAAGGTGAGTTTGAAGGTAGAAGAAGAGACATGAATGCCAAAGTAAGGAGCAGGACTGTCAATTGTCATCTTCACTGAGCTATTAAAGCTCAAAATCTTGGTGGCGACTCCGGTTCTGTCTATTCCTTCTCCGTAATAAAAGCTATGGAGGTAAAAGCTCTTGACAGAGACAATAGGTGAGAAAGGATGAGAAACACCCCACAAAACAGAGCAGAAAACAGAGAAGACAACCAGAGTCCCTAAAAAAACCAACACAGCTCTGCATTGACCCACTGATAATCCTCTGTTTTCTTCATAAACTTCATCTTCCTTAATCGTGTAATGCTTCTCCTCTGGCCAGTACATATCTCTCCTCCGAGAGCTTCCTTTCCACCGGAATCCCACACCACTGGTTCCATTGGAAGTGCGGCTCGAAGAAGAGAGACGTGACTCAGTAAGAATAGTGTAGTTTGGGGTATGAACCTGAATCAACGAAGCAGAGGATGATGATTTGTCACCATCGTCTAAGTGAGACACACTTGAGGGACTCTCCACGTAATAAGCTTGTTTAGGTGATGAAATCGAAAGGTCCAAGCTTGTTCTTTCTGATTCTGACGTAGCGTCCATCATTTTTATTTATTTTGTTATCAATTCTGTGTTTTGAGATCAATGTAAACATTAAAAATGGCAGAAACTTATTATGTCTAAGATGGTGAATTGAAGAAAAACACGGCGTAGAGAGTGCATTTAGAGCAAAAACCCTTTGAAGCTTTCTTTTCCATTATTAATTATTTTTATTTTATTTTTTTAGACCAAAAAAGAAAAAAAACCTTTTTTAACGGAATTTATTTTTTATATTTTGATAAACCCTAGTGAAACTAGTATGTAAGAAAAGGACAATAAAGTCTCCTGCTGATCGTGAGTAGGGAGTAAATCTCCGGATCAAGTGTTTGATGCCGGATCCTGTGCAACATCTTGAAGCCTTCCATAACCTCTGTTCTTATTCTCAACCCAATTGCCTTCTTGTCTCAGTATTTCTTGATCATGCTTCTTCTTGCATGTTCACTCAGATTTTACAGATCCCTAAATCTCTTTGCTTCTTGTTGAGTTGATGATTTGTGATATCATGGGTATATAGTCCATCTCAACTATTTGCATGTAAAATCAAAAGCTGAATTGGGGTATAATCCTGAAGTGTACAATGATTTGCTCTCTTAAGTGCTGATCCACCACATCGCAACACAGATCTTTTCTCCACCAGCTCCGAAGTTACCTCATCTTTACTGCATTATGACTACGAAACCGGAACCTCAACTGATCGAAGCTCTATGATCTATGGCTATCAATGCTGACACCACCATCTCCCTCCCAACATAAGGATCCTACGAAGCTACTGCCAACAACAATCTCCTTCTCATTGGAAGACTTCTGAACCCAAATCATCAAAATATATCCAAAATGATGCTTACAATGCCCAAAATCTAGAGATTACAAAACAAAATTCAAGGTATGGTAATCTCTAAAGAAATCTTCCAATTTCAATTTCACTCAGAAGAGGAGCTGAAATCTATTGTGAAACTAGGACACTCTGGACTTACGATGAATGAGGATTGTCAGTCTATAGGAAGGAAAAAGATTTTGATCCAGAACCACTGGATTTCATCCCACTTTGGATCAGGCTCTCCAATATTCCCATAGAAAACTATACTATAGATCTATTTACGGCGGTGGCTAACTCCCTTGGTGAAGTCATGGAGGTTGATTATGATGCTGAGCGCATCCATATCCATGAATATGTTCGAGTAAGGGTACTTTTCAACATCAATCATCCACTAAGACAATCACACACTTTCCGATTACCTAATGAACAACTAATCAACGTCAACTTTGACTATGAAAGGGTGCGCAGAACATGCTTCATATGCAAAAGCCTTAGACATGAGAAAGCTAATTGTTCCATACTCGAATCATCTAATGATCAATCGGAAAAAGGGACTGCTCCAAAAAAGAAATCAAACCATATCCCCAAACCTACCGACAACGGCGAGGAACCTGACCTCACTCACTCAATCTCACCTCCAATCATAATTGAACTACTCTCTCAGTTACAATCCTTAAAGGAGGTACATCCGACTATCTCACAACTTCTACAGCTTAAGCCTATTGACAACATTATACAAGATCTCACAGAGCTCCAAAAGCAACAATCTTCAAAGATGAAGACAAACCTAACCATGCCTACATCTTCAGCTCCTACCCATGAACCACAACAACAAACAGTCAATAACTCAGGCACTAACCTCAAAAGAACAGCGATGAAAAAAAGTGCACCGATTCCCTCTCTTACCAATACTCCCTATATTACAGAATCCAAAGAGCATGATTCAGGAGCTTCAGCAAGTAAGAAACAAAAACTCTCAGTGCTAAGCCCTACTAAAGATACTCTGAGCACGGATAAGTCTAAACAAGGTATGGTGGCTCCCCTTAAGCCACCCACTAAGTCATGAGCATCCTTAGTTGGAACTGTCATGGTTTGAAGAATCCCTTGACGGTTCGACGCCTCAGGGAAATCAGATTACTTCTGTTTCCGGACATAATTTTCCTCATGGAAACCAAGAACAACAAAGAATATATAGTATCAATTCAGAATTGGTTTGGCTACGATAACCTATTCACAGTTGAGCCGACTGGCCTTACTGGGGGCCTCGCCTTGTTATGGAAAAAAAACTTATACCTGCAAATATTACAATCCAACCCAAACTTTATAGATACAGTACTACACATGGGAAATCAATTTACTCACTCAACATTTGTGTATGGGAATCCTGTCAGAAGTTTTAGAACTCAGGTTTGGGATTTAATATGTGAACTGGGTATTGTGAGGGATCATGGTTGGTTCTTAATAGGCGATTTCAATGATATATTATCTAATGAGGACAAGATTGGTGGTCCTCTAAGACCCGAATCCAACTTTCATCGATTATGAGCTCTCATTGAGGATTGCAATCTCCGTGAAATACCAAGCTCCAGGCCCAATTTCTCTTGGATGGGCAATAGGAACGACCATTGGATCCAGACTAGAATCGATAGAAGTTTTGGTAACAATGATTTCGTCTACAAGTGGCCAAAAACTACAACAAATTATATGGATTGGGTCGGACCACATGTCCATTCTCTCAACCTTTGCACTGGACTTGCATCGATTCAATAAACGGTTTTGCTTTGATAAACGATGGTCAAAACGAAGGAATTGTGAACAAACCATTATGCTTACTTGGCAGAAATGCTTTGAGCTGAATAATTGTTCTCTCATATACACAATTACTACTTGTAGGAAAGACATATCAACATGGAGAAAACACACTAATACTAACTCGGCAAGTATGATTGACACCTTATTTAAACAATTGGAGGCAGCAATAAACAACAGACACCCAAACTCGGCACAGATTCTACACATCAAGAGGTAACTTGAACAACAATGTAAGGAAGATGAGTTATTCTGTAAACAAAAGAGTAAAGAAAAATGGTTAGCATAAGGCGACATAAACACAAGATTTTTCATAACAGTGTAAACATCGCAGAGTGAAGAATCATATCCTCTCCTTATTATCACAGGATAGCCTCACACACTATTCAGAAGGCTCAAAATGACACATTATAGCTAAATATTTCAGGAACCTCTTCACTTCTTGAACACCCATCGACATAGACACAACCTTACAATCTTTGCCACACAAAGTTACGCCTATGATGAATGAACAACTTCTTCGTGAATTTACCTTCGATGACGTTCGAAAGGTGGTTTTTAGCATTAAAGAGGACATCTCTCCTGGTCATGATGGTATGACTGGGTTTTTCTACCAACAATATTGGCACATTGTGGGAAAAAAAGTTTCAGAGGAGGTGATTCAGGCCTTGAAAACGGGTATCCTTCCGACTGAATGGAACTACACGCATCTAGTCCTCATCCCAAAAAAGACTTCTCCCACTGATATGTCAGACTTCAGGCCATAAGCCTCTGCTCTGTCCTATACAAGATTGTTGCTAAGATTTTAGTGCAACGTCTGAAACCCTTCCTCCTGGACTTGATCTATGAAACTCAAAGAACGTTTGTGGCTGGTAGACTAATCTCGGACAATACTATATTGGCTCACAAGATCTTTCACTATCTACAGTCTAACAAAAAAGGGACAAACAAGTTTCATGGCTATAAAGAGTGACATGTCTAAAGCGTATGATCGACTTGAATAGAAATTTCTGGAGAAGACTCTGTACAAATTGGGTTTTGATTCTAAATGGATATCTCTTATGATGTCTTGCGTCACCACAGTCTATTTCTCAGTCATTTTAAATAGATCTATCCACATATTAGTTCACCCACAAAGAGGCCTCCGATAGGGAGACCCTCTCTCTTTGTTTCTCTTTATTTTTGCCATATAAACATTGGTCAATCTCATGAACCAAGAGCTAAGACTGAATAGGATCACATGCATTCAACTTTACCACTCATATCCCACAATCCAGCAACTCTTGTATGCGGACGACCACTTTGTGAGCAAGGCCACACTAGAAGAAGCTGTTGTAGTCCAGGAAACTCTCACTAAGTACGAACAATTATCTGGCCAACGGATCAACTATAACAAATCCTCTATAACATTTGGCTCAAATATCAATCTACAAACCAAAGATGCAATCAAACAATCTCTAGGCATTACATCCAGCCAGGGCATTGGCAAATACTTAGGATTACCCGAATGTTTCAATGGCTCTAAGCAGGACATATTTAATTTCTTCACAGAGAAGTTAAAAAACAGAACTTATTTATGGACTGCTAAAACACTATCGTCGGCTGGGGAGAAAACTCTTTTTAAAGATGTGGGTGTGGTCTTACCTGTGTACACCATGGCGTGCTACAAACTTACTAAACACCAATGTCATAAACTAACCAGCGTGATGCGATCCTTCTGGTGGAACTCGACACCATCACAAAAGAAGCCGGCTTGGGTTTCATGGAAAAGAATGTGTGCCAGGAAAGAAGAGGGAAGCTTAGGCTTTAAAGACATCTCTGGCTTCAATTAGGCAATATTAGGGAAGCAAGCATGACACATTCTGAGTCAACCTAACTCATTAGTTTCTCGCTTTCTCAAATCCAAATACTTCAGGAATATAAACTTCTTAGAAGCGGGAACTGGTGCAACACCTTCCTATGCGTGGAGAAGCATACTGCATGGAAGGGAGTTATTATCAGAAGGCCTTATCAAACTAATTGGTAACGGGAAAGACACCCTTGTTTGGCTCACCAATTGGATATATGATGAATCGCCTCGACCACCGATCAACAAAGAGAGTATGTTCATTGTCTGTCTCCGTGTGAGTGAGTTGATCAATGGATCATCATGGAATCTAGAAACTCTCAATAGCACTTTCCACCCCAAGGATGTTGAAAGAATACAAGCAACACCTCCTTCTATAACAGAACCGGATTCATGAATGTGGTGTTTCACAAAATCATGAGCATATTTGACTAAGAGTGGAACTTGACTTTGTCATAAACTGCATCATCAAAGTGGGGAATCAAGCAGTGATCCAAGAACTGTGAAAATATCATTAAAAGCAAATTTGGCAACTGGATTGCTCTCAAAAGATTAAAATCTTCATGTGGATGGCTTTGTTAGGGGGTTTAGCAGTTCAAACAGGGTTAAAATCACGCAATATCTCAACTGATGATAAATGTAGACTTCACAATCTCTCTGAAGAGTCCATCAATCACATGTTATTCATCTGCCCCCACGGTCAAGATATTTGGAGGCTTGCTAACTTTCCTCTCCCAAAGAACGGTTTCTTTGACATATCACTCACAATAAATTTCGTATTCTTGATTAATAACAGCCGCAACACCGACCTGAACCAACACATCCGTCGTCTTTTTCCCTAGATACTATGGTCAATATGGAAGTCGAGGAACTGCATCATCATTCAGGATATCTCACAAGGTCCTTTGGAAAAATTTACTACGGCTAATGAAGATTGCATAATCTAGTACAAGGTTCACACAAAGGCCAATGGCATTCACATGAACCGCAACATGATTGTTCCAGTTATAGCCGTAGACTTAAACTCGTCTGTGAGAGTCTTTGCTTGGTGGGCTACATCATGGAACAATAAACTGGGCCTCGACGGTGGAGTATGGGTAATTAAATTCTCTACGGATCACACCTTTATACATTCCCGCCACACATTTCTCCATGAACCAACCAAAATGGGCCTAGAATTCAAAGGCCTTATCAGATTTATCCAAGATCTACTTCAGATGCAGACATACCATATTCAAATCCACATTCAGAATTCTTCAATTTACAAGGTCGTAATCAATCCGGAGCAATGGCCCAAGTTTCGTCCATGGATCACCAACATCCTCACGAAGTGTAAAAATTTCCGATCCATCACATTTTCTAATACTCGACACATTGAACATATTGTGAAAACGCAGAAAGCGAACAATGTTACTCAAGGATCGAGATTCAATGACTACATTGAACGTGGGCTCCCAGAGTGGGCTACTGTGGATCTTGATATAAGAAGCTCAAGATTTGAAGCTAGTACTTCTGGGCTTGGTTCCTACAACCCATCTCCAGCCCAAACCCAATAACTGCCTCTTGACGGTACATCTTCTTCCCCATACAACACAATCATCATTACAGGTACGGCTCCCAATCTGTGTTTTTAAAATTAATTGGTTGTCTTGAAGCATGTCTTGATAATCTCAATTGCTACATCGCTACACTCATGCCAATGTCTCTCATTGGCTTGGACTCAAGATTTCGTTTTGTCTCTTTTGGAACCACTAATCATCATTAACACTGCCACAAACCTTTTTACACAATCATCGTTAAGTCTATCTCCACAGCAAAAACAACTGCATAACCAATAAGACCTATACACTTGGCATCACTCTTCACAACAAAATGGCTCCAAACCTTATAGGGCTACTATAAGTAGCTTGGGTTAATAGAGAATCATGGAGTATTGTGTTTGGTACGCCACGCCTCTGCATGCAGTGGTCAATACTTTTAAGACAATCATGACACTCAGGGTTTATAAGAAGTAACCCTTTTCTGATGCTAAGTACCAACCCACAATGACAACTACAAGCTACACTCTCCTGTGTGCATCCTCTTCACCCTTCTAACAACCATATCACAACAACAACTACCACGCATGGCTAACAATGACTAGAATGCGATGAACCAATATCATCTCGGTCGAATGATCCAGCCATCTTGATTCCACACCACGCTTATGATGGTGTACTTGCCAAGACAAGCTCAACATCTTAGCTCGCCCCTTCAACTTGATGGAGAAAAATCTTCAAGATATAGTTGATGAACTACCAAGACTTTGGAGGCTCCAATCCTCAGTCAATGGTCAGATTATAGACTTCGAATTTGTCGAGTTCTTCTTTGTATCAAAGGTGGATCTGCTCTCAGTTCTTCGACAACAACCAATCATGTTCAATGGTTGACCTGTCGCCATTCAACGTTGGAAGAACAAGCACCACCAGAGGTTGCTACAACTCTCCCTGTCTAGATCCAAGTTCGAGATCTCCCCCTCCAATATGCCTCAATCACCACAATCCACATGATTGCGAGCTCCTTGGGTAATGTCCTTGATGTTGATGTGCAAGAGGCTTCGGTCAATCACTCTTTTGTGATTCGTGCTAAGATCCAACTCCACATTTGGGACAGACTCAAAATTTACCGTCACCTGCATTTCTAAAATGACGACAAAGTTCTGGTTCACTTCCACTATGAGCTGCTCTCACACATGTGTCATCGATGCCAAAGACTCACGCACAGAATGGTGAATTGTCCCTACCAGCCAGTACCAGACGATTTCTTAAACCCTACTCAACACAAAACACTGAACACACTCAACATTCAGACAGCAATGTCTCGATTCAAACAACTACCACTAGCTTACTTTCCGTCCAAACTCAACCCCTGGACAACCACAACACCCATGCTCAAACCAACGATCCTTCTCACTTCAACCACATTTCGTTCCTCGATACCATGGACCTTGTGTTACTTGCGAATGAAGACAACCCCGACACGGCGAACATAAACCAAGATCTCGCAGTCTCCCCTTCGCATCGTGAAATTGTGGACTATCTGGACAATGCCTCCAACCACAAACGCTATCCTGGCCTCGGAGACTGTTCATATAAGAAATTGGCTCGTAGTGATTAACCTTTGTGCTTTCGTTATCCTGATCTTTATCCACTTTGGATAATAGGATGACCGTTTATCTTTAGTTTTTCTATTTTCTTTAAGGTGTTTATCGTCAATTTCAGTTTTAGTTTGTTTAAACTCGCCATATAACTCTCACAGTTTGAAACTGTGATCGAGTCTATCTCTAGGGGTTTGGTATGGTTGTACCCTTTATCTAATTGAATGTTATATTGAGAAAGAACAAAAAAACTAGTATGTAATTATACTCTAAAATCTATTTATTTTAATTTTTAAAAATATAATTCTAACTAATGAGTTTTATATTTCTCGTAGATTTGTGTTAACCTTTTCCTAAAACTTTTTTTTTTTTTTTTTTTTCAAAGGAAATAAATTTTAATTT
>WJSH01002149.1:3296-15117 GCA_009757365.2 Lepidium campestre
GGGAGTTTAGGAATTGCTCGAGAGGCCCGGTAGTTCAGAACTCATTGCTTGTAGTGATTTGCCAAAACATAACTGAATCATTTGTGATTATCCTACCATAAACTTTCAGGTCTTTACTCTCCATTGCGGGCTTGTTCTTTTCGTTATTGCTGGCAATTGTGAACAACGACAGCCACAAAATTATGTTCTTTTGGCGGTCATTAGTTTAGCGACAAGTTGCCAGCGATCAGCGATTGAAACTTCAAGTCGTTATTTTTTTAATGGTTTTTATCTAATTTTGGCGACTGGAATGGCATACTACTAAGTTACCCTTGTTTAAAAAAAAATCACAATCAAACCAGCACAAAAAAAAAACCGTGTTCTTCTTTCTACGCTCAAAGCTCCATCGCCTCTTAACTTATTCTCTTCAGTGTCTCTTTCTCTTTCTATTGAAAAAAATCTACAAATTTCTGTAAGTTTCGGATCTCTCACTTGTATTTCTTGTAGTTAGCTCGAATTTAAGTTATGGGTTTCGAATCTCTTTCTTATACATTCTTCTATCATATTGGTTAAATCAGGGTTCTGGGTTTTAAATATCTCTTTTATATATTATTAGGACTATATTCGTGCTATAGCGCGGGATTTGAATTGATTTTTTCGAAAAACATATAAAATTTGATTTTCTAATCAATAATGATTTGTACCTAGTTAATTATATATTTGAAAATATGAATATAAATATAATGTGGTGAGCAAGTATAGGAAATTTGTTATTTGTTCAATTTATGTATTTGAGTATATTTCTTTTTGGATGATAGAAAATTATTGATAATTAAATTCAATAATCATAATTTAAAGCTTATATTTTGGATCAAAACCATAAGCTAATTTTAGCTTATGTTTTTGTTGAAAATTATAATCTCTAAACATGTACTATGAATATAAATAGCAAGTTTATCCTTAAGCATAAAACCTAATACCCGAAATCCGAACCAAAATTCGAACCGAAATCGACCCGAATTAGAGGAACCAAACTCAAATCGAACCCGACGAAATACCCAAATGGATCCTAAGTTTATATACTCGAAAAACCAAACTCAAACCCGAACTCAAACCAAATCAAGAAGCGAATGAGTACCTGATATATTTTTATTAAAATTTTAGCTTTTTAGACTTTTTAGACTTTTTAGACTTTTTCTATTAAATCTTTTTTATTTTAAATTTTTAGGTAAAAATACCCAGACTCGATCTATACCGAACCGAACCCTATCTAAAAAATTAAAATACATGAAAAACTCTTAAATCAAAAGAACCAAAAAAACTAAATTAGAGGAACCGAACCCGATAAAATACCAGAATGAGTCCTTTACCCTGAAAACGAGATCTAAACCCGAACCGGAACCAAATTTGTATCCGATATATTTTTATTAAACTTTAACTTTTTAAGAGTTTTTCCTATTAATTTTAAATTTTATAATGAAACCCACCTTAAACCTATTTTTAAGGACAATGATGAACCATAAGTTAATTTATCCGTTAATTGAAGTTCAAAATGTAAAAGGACTTCCGCTTTAATATATAAGATTCTATCAGATTGTGGGATTTCAAATATGTGATTTATTCTTTAAGATTCTGGTTTTTCTAGATTTTAGGGTTTTTAGATTCTAGATTTCAGGGTTTTTAATGAGTTGTGTAAGACTTGGCTTAACACTTAGTTAAGACTTATCTTAATGTGTTTTATAACTTATTTATATATGTTCTAAGACTTATTTATCTATGTTGTAAGAATTTTTTTTTCATCTGGAATTATATATATTATCAAAAGGGTAAGAGTTAAGCCAAGGTTACAACAAAATGATCAAAGACAATCGAATATAGAGAGTAGTTCATGAATCAACATAACTACTTTTCGATCTAAATAAACTATCCAGCCAAACTAGAGGTCCTTAGCATGTAGGATTGTCTTCTATACTCTCCTGTAACCGAAGAAGCCATAAGAGAAGCTGAATATTTGCTTCTTTACCCTCCACATAAAGGCGCCAAAAATGAGTATTAGCCAAAGCCGAAGTTAGTGGAACAATGAGAGATTTGTAGGAAGGACAAACACTTGAGTGATGGACATCACCAACTAAATCCTTGGATTCCATAACAAAAATAATTTGGGGGACTTTGACAGAGTTTAGACTCTTAATAGCCCACATCAAACCAGCAAAAGACATCATGCTTTGAAGGAGTATGTTTCCCTTGTAGTTCCTCAAAACCCATGATGCTCCACTAGATTGGAGGTTCTTGTCCCGTGAAAATCCAACATTACATTTTAGCCATGGTTTTGGAGGTTTTTTCCAGTTTTTTGAACTGGTTCCTACATGTATTGTGTGCCCATCTCCCAGTCTAGTTTCCTGAGCCAAAAACCAATTCATAGTCTTCATTGATTTTGTGCTCAACCATGTGCACATCATGATGTTGAAGGATAATCGAGCTTGAACCACAATTTGTTTCATCTTCTTGCAGCTTGTTGAGAAGATCTTCAAGACTCATCTTCTTTTGCTTATGCTTTAGGTAGTTCTTAAAGTTGACCCAACTTGGTGGAAGCTTTTCAATCATGTTGTTCACTGTGAAAAGTTCCCATATTGACATGCCTTCAGCTTCAATCTATTGACAGATCAATTGGAGTGCTTCCACATGTTGCATGACCAGTTTGGAGTCCACCATTTAAAAATTCAGAAACTTTGCCACATCATATTTCTGACATCCAACATCTTCAACCTTGTATTTATTTTCCAAGGCGGCCCACTATACCTTATATGATGCATAGCCACAATATACTTTAAGAAGTGACTCTTCAAGCGGTCTAGAATCTAACCTTTGCACATGTAGTCACCATGAATCAATGCTTCCACATTAGCAAGCATAAATGGATATGTGTTACTCGCATGAAGGATATGCTTATCCTCCTTAACAAACTTCTCAAGCTTGAAATTTGTCGTAAAAAATGTCATCTTTAGCAACCATTATTTGAAACTTTTGCTCTCAATTTATTCAGGCAGCGGCCCATCGTTGGATCTGTGTGAATCACGGGTGTAGGCTGATATACCTCTGTTTTTACCGGTTTTACATGCATATTTTGGTCCATTTTCATCACTTAGGACTCATGCATTCATATGTTAGTGTATTTTTTTTATTTTTTTTGCACTTTAGAGTCCTACATAGATCGAGTCCCATATTTTCGGTCTTTTGAGTTCTTTCAGATGATTTTGGAGCCACTTTGGATGCTTGAAAGTTTGAGGATGAAACACACAATCAAGAATTAGTATTGGATCAAAGAAGGGAAGAAAAAGATAAAAAAATGGATTTTAGGCCGCGGCCGTCGACCCCAAGGTCAACCGCAGACGCCCGACCGCGGCCACAAAAACTCGCCCACGGACAGCTAGCTCTCGACCCACGGGCACTTTTCTTGGTAGTGTCTTGGAAGTCGACCTGGCGTCCGACTACAGTCACCCGACGACACATGCATCGACCACGGACAACACATGCATCGACCACGGGTGACAATTCCATGGACCGCAACATCATTTTCCCTCGCACACAGGCAGCATTTCCTCGCCCGCGGGTAGACTTTTGGCCACCACGACAGCTTTTTCCCTCGATCCGACCAGGCTGCCGACCTCAAGGCCGACGATACCAACTCGACGCGGTGGCCTCCACATCAAGTCTTCACGAAAGCACTCAAGATTGACCTCCACCTCGACCCTAGGAGCTCAACGCCGTGGCCCAACTTCTAAAAATGTTGGGTTTGACCCAATTTGTCTTGGGTCAATCCGGATCCGTTTTTATTCATTTAAAACCCTAATGTTTAAGGGATCTGAACATAGCTCCTAGTAGCCATTTGAGAGAGTTTTGAGAGGGAGAATAAATGGAGACCATGGTGATCTTAGAATCATCATCTCCCACCAATTGAAGATTGTTTATCCTTTCATTATGTTTTTATCTATTTGCTTGCTTTATTTCATGTCTTTGATATTTGAGTAGTGAATCAATGGATTGAAGGTTTGGTAATGAGATCTCGATGCTTAGGTTGTTAGATCCTTAGATTCCTTCCCTTAGGGTATTCTTAATGCTAGTTTCATTTTGGCCATTTGAAATCTAGATGCTAAGAGTTTTTCTGTCCAGAAGGTGTTTGTTTAAATTCCCAAATGACTTTTTGTGAGCTTTTCTTCCCTTCCCATTGGAAAATGAAGTTAGGGTGATTAGTGGTCTTAGTGAATCTGTTTGATAATGCTTGTTGATCATTTAGTTGGCAAATAGAGGTTTAGCTTGATTGATTGATTGACAAAGGATTCAATGCCATGGAAGTGGGTTGGGCTAGCTTATGTTGTTCATGCTCTAGGATTGTTGTTATTGTGCTCTTAAGCTTCTTGGTTTGATTGTCTTTCCTTAGGATCAATTACCTTGCCTAAAATCCATTGTTTCTATTTTGTTTCTGTTTTTGTTAGTCTTTGTTTTGTGTTGCTCTGTTTTGTGTTCATTTGCTCTGTTTTTAGTTTGTTGCTCTGTTTTGTTCTTGTTCTTGATTTAGGTGTTTTTAGTTCTCTTGTTTAGTTTAGGTTGTTAGTGTCTTGATTCAATAACCCTATTGCTATTAGCTTAAGTTAGAATCGAATATAGCTAATGCGTTAGATCTAAGTTCTCTGTGGATTCAAACCTCAAGTACTTCAATGTCATAGTTGTTCGTGCTTGTTGATTTATTTGATTGTTGGAAAAAGCGAACATCTAATTAGCGCCGTTGCCGGGGAGCTTATGCATCTAGCCATTAGTTTTAAGATTCTGCTTTAGACTAGCAGATTTTTATTTTTATTCGGTTACTAACTTTCTTTCATATTTTTGTTCTTTTTGAAGGAACAATCACTAGAGAGAAAGCATGGCTGCGGATATGACTTCTACCTTGAAGGATTATTTTGAAGCTCAAGAAAGAGAGATGACTTGGGCTCCCATAAGTCATCATGGTTTTGAAAGCTCATCCACTTATCAAGAAGGACTTCCATATGGAGACTTTTCTCAAGGACACCAATATTGGGACATGGAGCATGCACAATATGAATATGAACAAAGCAACCAATATTGGGACAATGAGCAAGCACAATATGGATATGATGATAGATGTCAATCCTGAGAAATGGAGCATTACCAAAGGGAAGCTTATTCTCCCCCAATCCCCAATGGAGAAGAAGAACTTCTCAACATGATGAAGCAGTACATGGAAGGACAAGAAAGGCTTATTGAACGATTGGACAAGACTTCTTACCGTGTCTTTGCTTGGGAAGAATGTTCAACTGTTGCTGCAACACATGAAGAGGCTCCTCTAATCAAGGCTGAACTCCTATAAGAAGCTTACTCTTCACAAATCTCTGAAGAAGAAGAGAGTTTAAACATGATGAGACAATACTTGGCATGACAAGAGGACTTTATCGAGAGTGTGCATACACATGAACTTTCTTGGGAACAGAACTCAGAGGATGTGATCACTCATGAAGCAACAATGGTTGAGAATATGTTGATGGAAAGTCATGAATGCAGCACCATAGTCACTCCCTCCACGCCAACAAGTATTAAAGATCCGAGTAGCTTCACTTTGCCTGGCACCATTGAGAAGAACGAGCCTAAGTACTTGAGTTGGAACACCATTGAAGAGTTGCTGGACTCTTTGGAGGAAGAGAATGGTGAAATCTTACTCATGGATATGGAGACGAGTTCAAGCATTAGTGAAGAGTCCAATGGGATTGAGGATGAACCCCTACTAGGAGTTGCATATACTGACCGAAAATTTCAACTTCTTCTTGGATTTGAGGTTGCTAAGAATCTTGAGATAAGCTACAAAGATTCTTGTGAAGATGTTGTGGTTGTTGAGAGCATGGAGGACACAATGGAAAACTCACTTGTTGAGATTGAGCTTTCAACTAAGGAACACATGCCTATTCAACCAATATTTAAGCAAGAGACAAAGATTGAGACTCCTATTGAGAAACAAGATGATCTCATTGAAATCTCCTACAAGGGGAGTAATGAAGAAGAATCTACAAAGCCAACATCCTTTAGGAAGCATCTTGGTTTTATTTTCCCATTTGGATTGAACATAAATGCTCCATGGAAGGCACCATTCTTTCAGGAGGTTAGGATGAAAGAATTTAGGGGATGGTTCTATGATGAGTTATGATCCTGGAGATCCAAGCTCATGCCACACTCCTCTCATGAAAAGTGGAAGGAGAGTCAAGCTAGTGACTTAAAACAAGCTCACTTGGGAGGAAGTCCCATGGTATCCTTGTGCATAGTTTTCTTTTGCTTTCTTTATTTTGATTTTGTTCAATGAGGTTTGGATTGTTTATGATTGGTTCAAGCTTAGGTTTTGAGAAGAGAAGCAATGGCTAAAAGGTTGAGTAATTATGCTTTGTAAATAAATCAAAGTCGAGCTCATGGTCGACCAAGCTAGGTCGACGGGCATTACATAAATTTGGCTCAATCTCCTTGTGTTTGAAGTCGACCTCATGGTTGACCAAGCTAGGTCGACGGGCATGACACAAGATTCAGCTTTGGGGAGGAGTCCGAAGTCGACCCCAAGGCCGACCACAACTAGCTCGACGCTCGCGACCCCTAAGCTAAGTCATTCTTCCTTTACTTCATCTAAGCCACGATTTCAACCATTTCCTTCTCCATTTCTTCCAAACACATTTATATTTTCACCACTAACAAAGCCCCAAAGTTCTTCTTTACATATCATTCGAATTTTCGTGCAAATTCTCTACAAGTTTCATTCATTAAATCTTGACCTCTACAACTCCAAGGTATGATTTCTACTTCTCAATCCCCATTAGAGCTCAAGCTTGGTAAAAAAAAAAATTAAATTCTTGATTTTTTGGGAATTAGAGCTTGATGTTAGGTTGAGAGGCTTTCAATGAGTTAAGTATTGGTTAGGTTGCATACTTAGAGATTGTTTGAACAAGATTCATGTGCCTAATTTGGATTTTGAAGTTCTAGGGTTCTTGATGGTGATTGATGAAAATATTTTCAAAATTTTTGAGAGTTTTGGTTGATTAGTGTCTCTATCTTTTCCTTTTGGTGTTCTTAGGAAGGAATTGTTGTACTTCATGGCTAGAACTCAATAATTTTCACAAATTTTTCACATTTTTAGATTTTGTGTTGTGATCACTATTGATTTTTTGTTGACCTTTCACTTCCTTGAGAAGCTTGTGGTTTGACATGATTCAATCTTCACTTTGATGCTTTTAGTGATGGTTTGATACACTAAATTGATGGCTTTGCAAATGTAGCTCATTTTCACTTTGGGAATTTTTAGTTTCGACTTGATCAATCGAATCTAGATACTTAGAAATCTTGAGAATCTTAGTGAATTGGGTGTTGCTTAAAATTGATGAAATGTTGATTAGCTTCAATGGGTACCTAGAGAGTGAATTGATGTCATGATATTGCCTTGATATAATGCAATTCTCTTCTCTAGTATTTGGCATTACTTATGTCCTCTTGGATATTTTGTAGAGCAATGCAACCAACCACCTTGTGCCACATGAGACATCAAAGATGGAACATACAAATGATAAGTCTTCTTCAAAGAAAACCAGTGCAAAGAGGCTCTGATCCTTATTCCATGGTACCAATTTCACCGCCTTTGTACATATTTTTTTTTTTTCTTTTATTTTGATTTGTGTTGTTGGTTCCTCTTCTTTGGATTAACTTTCTCACCGAGACGGTGAGAGGTAAGTCCGGGGGAGGGGAAGTATTTAACTTTGTTTTGAGTTGTTTTGATTTTCCTTTTCTTTGAGTCTTGCATTACATTTAGCATTTTTCGGTTTTTTCAAGTTGTTTTTAACCCTTCATCTAGTTGCATTCACGATAGGTTGGTCTAGAATACATTTAGGATGTTTGCATTATCATTTGCATCTATGTTTTTGGGAATTATCTTGCTTGAGGCGAATAATCTTGTTAGGTTGATAGCTAGTGACCATTGTGAGCTCTTTAAATCGAAGTTTTCCCCTCTAAAAAGCTGAATAGTGGATCATTCACCCGAAATTCCTATGCTTGTGATTGTGTCTTGAAAGAACTTGAATTGATTCCTTTTAATTGAACTTAAACCTCTAATTTAGGGGCTTGAAATGCATTGAATATTTTCCTTTCTTAGACTTAACATGATCAGTTAAGTGGTAAATCCCTCTCTTGAGTAAGTTTGGATTTTTGAGTGAATAGGATGCCTCAAAATGAACCAGGAGTGTGAGTAAACCTGTACACTTTTGCGTCTCATGGCGGATGAAGCAACTGGGAGAGTGCGTAAACCCGTACCCTTTCACGTTTGTGAAAATCACCTATTTTTCTCTCCAAAACGAAAATGGACCAGGGATGTGCGTAAACTCATACATCTTTGCGTCTAACAACATGGTGAAGCATCTGAGAGTGTGCGTAAATCCATAGGCTCTCACGCTCGTGGAAACCAAACCAAAAAAATCTTACAATAAAAGGCGAATAAAGTTGAAATAAATAAGAGAGAGAGCCACAATAAAAGGTAAAATAAAAGTCTTGTTAAGTTTGAGAAAGTTGAATCACATAATCTTTGATTGATAGCCCCTTTAGAAGCATTCACCATTAGAAATAAGGAGTCAACTCGGGAACTTAGAACTCGGTTTGAGTGTAGGGCATTTTGGGATTGGATATTAAGGTTGGATGCAAGTATATTGTGGTATTTCTAAGAGGATAGAGATTCCCATGTGGTTTACAGTTTTTGGCTTGATAAGTTGTTTGTTTTAGGTGAGATTTTCTCGTTGTTTTCAAACCTCTCTTCCGGGATTGTCGGTTGTTTGCTTGAGGACAAGCAAAGGACAAGTCCGGGGGAGTTGATATACCTCTGTTTTTACCAGTTTTGCATGCATATTTTGGTCCATTTTTATCACTTAGGACTCATGCATTCATAGTTTAGTGTAGTTTATTTATTTATTTTGCACTTTAGAGTCCTAGATAGATCGAGTCCCATATTTTCGGTCTTTTGAGTCATTTCAGGTGATTTTGGAGCCACTTTGGATGTTTGGAAGTTTGATGATGGAACACACAATCAAGAATTGGTATTGGATCAAAGAAGGGAAGAAAAAGATGAAAAAATGGAATTTAAGCCGCGGCCGTCGACCTCAAGGTCGACCGCAGACGCCCGACCGCGACCACAAAAACTCGCCCACGGACAGCTAGCTCTCGACTCACGAGCACTTTTCTCGGCAGTGTCTCGGGAGTCTATCTGGCGCCCGACTACAGTCACCCGATGACACATGCATCGACCACGGACGACACATGCATTGACCACGGGCGACAATTCTATGGACCGCAACATCATTTTCCCTTGCCCACGGGCAGCATTTCCTCACCCGCGGGCAGACTTTTGGCGACTATGGCAGCTTTTTCCCTCAACCCGACCAGGCCGCAGACCTCAAGGCCGACGATATCAACTCGACATCGTGGCCTCCACATCAAGTCTTCGCGAAAGCACTCAAGGTCGACCTCCACCTCGACCCTAGGAGCTCGACGCCGCGGCCCAACCTCTAAAAATGTTAGGTTTGACCCAATTTGTCTTGGGTCAACCCGGATCTGTTTTTATTCATTTAAAAACCTAATGTTTAAGGGATATCAACATAGCTCCTAGTAGCCACTTGAGAGAGTTTTGAGAGGGAGAATAGTTGAAGACCCTTTAAGATCACCATCTCCCATCAGTTGAAGATTGTTTATCCTTTCATTTTTCTCTCTTTCACTATGTTTTTATCTATTTGATTGCTTTATTTCATGTCTTTGATATTTGAGTAGTGAATCAAATGGATTGAAGGTTTGGTAGATCTTAGGGTTTGGTAATGAGATCTCGATGCTTAGGTTGTTAGATCCTTAGATTCCTTCACTTAGGGTGTTCGTAATGCTAGTTTCATTTTGGCCATTTGAAATCTAGATGTTAGGAGTTTTTCTGCCCGGAAGGTGTTTGTTTAAATTCCCGAATAACTCTTGTGTGAGGTTTTCTTCCCTAGCTATTGGAAAATCAAGTTAGGGTGATTAGTGGTCTTAGTGAATCTGTTTGATAATGCTTGTTGATCATTTAGTTAGCAAATTGAGGTTTAGCTTGATTGATTGCTTGACAAAGGGTTCAATGCCATGGAAGTAGGTTGTGCTAGTTTATGTTGTTCATGCCCTAGGATTGTTGTTATTGTGCTCTTAAGCTTCTTGGTTTGATTGTCTTTCCGTATGATCAATTACCTTGCCTAAAATCCATTGTTTCTGTTTTTGTTAGTCTTTGTTTTGTCTTGCTCTGTTGTGTGTTCATTTGCTCTGTTTTTAGTTTGTTGCTCTGTTTTGTTCTTGTTCTTGATTTAGGTGTTTACAGTTCTCGTGTTTAGTTTAGGTTGTTAGTGTCTTGATTCAATAACCCTATTGCTATTAGCTTAAGTTAGAATCGAATATAGCTAATGCGTTAGATCTAAGTTCTTTGTGGATTCGAACCTCAAGTACTTCAGTGTCATAGTTGTTCGTTCTTGTTGATTTATTTGATTGTTGGAAAAAGCAAACATCATAGGCACAACTACAGGTGGTTTTTGTGCTGCATTGCTCAGAACAACCACTAAAGGAAAACCACTTTCAAACAGAATTTGGTGTGTCATCTTTTCAGACTAGTTGCCAACTGATGCACCAGCGTTTTCATGCTTAGTCATTGGTGTGTCCACGATTGGATCTCTGACTGATGTCACATTATCGTTGTTAATAACCATCTGAAAACAAGTAAACAAACTTGATCAGACTTCTGTGACTTTTAAAAATTAATGACAATTCCTATAATTGTTTTACATTTTTTTGGTTAATTCGCAGAACCTCTTAAAAATTTGCAAACTCTATTTTAAATTTTTTCCGTTTTCTAAAAATTTAAAAGCAATTTGCATAACCTCTTAAAAGTTTGCAAATACTGTTTTAAATTTTTTTCTCGTTTTGTAAAAATTAATAACGATTCAAAGAACTTTAGAAAAGTTTGCAGATACCATTTGATCTATTTTTTTCTTTCAACATGATTCGCAGAACCTCTAAAAAGATTGCAAATACCGTCTGAATATACCGTTTTCACGATTGAAAAACTGTTTATAAAATCGTTTATGAAAACGTTTTTATCAAATCGCTAACCAAATTTGATCTAAGGTATTAACAAAAAAACGAAGGTGGATTTTATTGAGTTAAGACTGTAGACCCTCAATATTTGAATTAGGAATTAGCGATCTCAAATAGCAATAAACATGAAGTTGTGGGTAGTTTTTTTTACAATTATGGGTATTTAGATTTTCTGTTTAAGTCAAATTCTTGTGTTTTGTTTAGGCATGTGTATAGAACCCGATAAATGAAATTAGAACCAGAATCGACCCGAAATAAGAGGAACCAAACCCGACAAAATATCCGAATGGGTCTTAAATCTATGTACTCAAAAAATTGAGCCCGAACCGGAACCAAATGGATACTCGATATATTTTTATTATATTTTGACTTTTTTCCACTAAATCTTTATTAATTTTGAATTTTTATAAAATTTGGATGAAAAACCCTAACCCGAATCCAATTTAGGCTTGTAACAAACTCGACCCGAAAAATAAAATTATCTGAATGAGTCTTAAATCTTAAATCAATTAAACCGAAAACTCAAAATCCGAATAGACCCAATCCGAACTTGTTTGGGTTTTGGGTTTTTTTTTGGGAGATATTTTGTTTTTCTGTGGCCTAGTATATTTTTTCGATATAATCTTCTTTTGTTTACTATCAATACGCAGAATCGAGATGA
>WJSH01002151.1:1008-16244 GCA_009757365.2 Lepidium campestre
CTTTTTCACTCAACTTCTTCCATTAGATTAGACGTTTCCAATTACATCGAATACAATAAGTAGAACAGGGCTAACATTGGCCAATCTGAAACATTACATAAATTAAAACACTCTCGGGGTGAAAAAACTTAAACACGCCTGAGATTTGGGATACTAGTTGGATAGGTGAAGATCAAAACTTAATCCAAGTTTTGTCGCCACTAAAAGCAGTCGAACAAACAAAGGAGCTCGTTGAATAATCAATTGCGAGCTTGGAAGATAGGTTCTCTAAATCTGAGAAACTTTGAAAAGATCTCTCCCATAAGGAGGAGAATATTAAGACTAGAAACATCAAAAAATTCTTTAACCTTAGATGGAGTCTAAATAAAAATTCTCCCATAATAGATATTTATTTAGTTTCTCATCCATGCTCAAATAAAAATGCTTGTCCTCATATGACAAATTTATTGGGCTTAGACAGAAATTAAAAAATTACCTTGGTGAATTTGTGCCCATAACGGCCCAATAATAGATCCAGTAGTGGAAACCCTAGAATGGTGACACCAAGGAGAGCTGTAGAGGGCGATGCCATCTCGACGAAGACATCGCAACAGTGCTTCAAATGGAGGAACCGCCGTGGAACAATCACGTCAGCTTGCGGTGGAGGAGGCTCCAGCGGAGCGCTTGGTGGAAGGCGGTGGTGCGATAACACTAGACAAAAACTCATCGACAGCAAAAAATAAAGATTCTGAGGTTTGCTATCTATATGTGTTGAGAGGTGGATAGTGGAGATATCGATCTCGGTGGTTCAGATCAACCGGAAAATTCAGAGTCACCAAAGACTCGAACATGCTCTTCACCGGAGACATAAGAGGAGAGTTGGACTCAATCCGTGAAGAGGAGGTTAAATAAAACAACAAAAAAGAAGAAAGGAGGCCACTGAGCATATGGAACAGAGACATTCTCAACTCCGGCGAAGGAAGATGGTTGTGAAGGTGTTGAACATCTCTTTGTCCTCAGAAGAGAGAGGTTTGAACATCATCTCCAACCATGAATTCCATCGGAGAAAGGGAGCAGAGAAAAGAGAAAATGGGAAAAGACAGAGAGAGTGAGCAACATAGAGAAAATCCGACGCCGGCGAGGACTGGTGATTCCGTTGTCGCCGACGTCGGAAGAAGGAAGTGAAGAGTCTTCCACAATTCTTGGGCCAAAGAGGTGTTTCGTATCGTGTTTTCAATATCAGATACTAATTTGTATTAATACAATGCATATATTTGATCTTTTTCCATATGATTCTTTCCTTTTATTATATTAGGATTCAACTCGTGCTATAACGTCGAATTTGATTAATTTTTATTAAAAAACTAAATAATATTTAATCATGTATGATTATTATTCGTTTATTCATTTATATATATTTAATATATTAAATTCAGCCTTAACATAAAATCCGATATCCGAAATCTGAACCGAAATCGACTCGAATTACCAAACTCGAACCCGACAAAATACCTAAATGGATCCTAAACCTATGTACCAAAAAAATCAATCACAAACCCATACCATAACCAAATAAGAATCGAATGAGTACCCAATATATTATTATTAAAACGTTAGCTTTTTAGAATTTTTCTATTATTTTTTTATGTTTTAATTTTTAAATAAAAATACCAGAACACGAATTTGATCTATACCGAACCGAGCCCAATTCAGAAAATAAAATTTTTTATATTCGTTTGTTCCTTTATATATATTTTATATAGTAAATTTTGCCCTGCACATAAAATTTGGTATCTGAAACCTGAACCAAAATTGACTCAAATTAGAGGAAACGAACCTTACAAAATACCCAAATGGATCCTAAACATATGTACTCGAAAAAACAGAAGCCAAGCCCGTATTGTAACCAAATCAAGAACCGAATGGGTATGCGATATATTTTTACTAAAATTTTACGTTTTAGAGTTTTATACTAATTTTTTTTAAATTTTAAATTTTTATATAAAAATACACAAAGTCAAACTCGATCTATACTGAACCGAATCCTATCTGAAAAATAAAACTACTAGAATAAGTTTTAAATCAAACAAACCTAAAACAGAATTAGAAGCATCAAACCCAACAAAATACCAGAATAAGTCCTAAATTTATGTACCCAAAAAATCGAATCCAAATTGACCCGAATTAGAGGAACCAAACCCAAAAAAATACCTAAATGGGTCTTAAATTTATGTACTCGAAAAACAGAACTCATTCTCAAACCGGATCAAATATAGAATTTAATGGGTACCTGCTATATTTTTATTAAAATTTTAGTTTTTTAGAGTTTTTCTATTTAGTTTTTATATAAAAATACATGAACCCAAACTCGATATATACCGAACCGAATTCTATCCAAAAATAAAAATACTTGAATAAGTCTTAAATCAAAAGAAATTAAAATTAGAATTCGAAGTACCGAACCCGAAAAAATACCAGAATGAGTCCTAAATTTATGTATCAAAAAAATAGAATCCAAACCCGAACCGAAACCAAATCAAGAACCAAATTTATACCTAATATATTTTTATTAAATTTTTGTTCTTTTAGAGTTTTTTCTATTGTGTTTTTTCTGCTTAAAAAACATTTATTACACTACATATGGGAATTATGTTTATATTAAAATTTTCGATAAATAAATAAGATTCACAAATATTTTATAAAAGAAATGAGTTAATATTATGATAATAGATTCACAAATGTCTCCGAGCTTAGTGCGACCGATGAGACCGAAATCTTTTTTCAGGTATGTTTTATTTTAATATTTTCATATTATATTTAATAACGTGATAACAAATAATTTCATTTTCGTTTTGTCGTAGTATACTATCCCGGAAAACCAAGGCAGGGAATACGGACTACGTAGCCTTCGTTCGATCTACAAGAATGACGCTCTTGGCAATAGTTTGTTTTATTTTGCGATGCATGACCAACCTCACGCAGCGCAACGTCAAATTGAAGAACAAGCATTAGCCAATGTTGAAGCCGTTAGAGTTGTTGTTGAAGCGAGTAGGATTGCTACTGGCTCAGAAGAAAGCCGACACTTTGGAGATGATGGTGAGTTACCTTGGTCAGAATAATCTAGGTTTAGCAGCATTCATCAACTTCTCGGTTTCATAAAACGATGAAGTGCACTGATTACCCTTAGGTAGATACTCTGAATTGAGTTCTGCCCAATTGTCGATTTCATGTTCAGATTCATTAAAATTTGCTTTCATGTTTATGAATTGAGGTGCAAATGATAATTGCAAGTGACCTTCCTCACAATCATCAAATAAAGGATTGTTTGCAGCTTCTAACATGACATAAAAATTTTGTGCCTCACTATTAGGTACTTCATCAGTATTTTGATAATGTTCATGCTCAACTTGATCATAATTCTGATCATAGCCCTTGTTATGTTGAGTAGGAAATGCATCATTTACCATCCCCACATATGTATCCTCTACCTGACAAATTTCTTCTTGATTATCTCTTATATCATGATTTGTATCGAATACACAAGGAACTTAGATCTAACGCATTAGCTATATTCAATTCTAACTTAGGCTAGATCAATGGGTTTATTGAATCAAAACACTAACAACCTAAACTAAACGCAAGAACTGAAAACAAATAAATCAAGAACAAGAACAAAATAGAGCAACAGACTAAAAACAGAGCAAGACAAACAAAGACTAACGAAAATAGAAACAAAATGGAAACAATGGATTTTAGGCAAGGCAATTGATCCTAAGGAAAAATCAAACCAAGAAGCTTAAGAACACAATAACAACCATCCTAGGCATGAACAACATAAGCTATCACAACCCCCTTCCATGGCATTGAATCCTTTGTCAATCAATCAATCAAGCTAAACTTCCATTTGCCAACTAAATGATCAACAAGCATTATCAAACAGATTCACTAAGACCACTAATCACCCTAACTTCATTTTCTAATGGCTAGGGAAGAAAAACTCACAAAAGAGTCATTCGGAAATTTCATCAAACATCTTCCGGGCAGAAAAACTCCTAGCATCTAGATTTCAAATGGCCAAGATGAAACTAGCATTAAGAACACCCTAAGTGAAGGAATCTAAGGATCTAAAAACCTGAGCATCAAGATTTCATTACCAAACTCTAAGATCTACCAAACCATCAACCCATTGATTCACTACTCAAACATAAAAGACACAAAATAAAACAAGGAAATAGACATAAATATAAAGAGAGAGAGAAGAAAGAAAGGATAAACAATCTTCAATTGATAGGAGATGATGATCCTAAGATCATCATTCTCAAAGGGTCTCCAACTATTCTCCCTCTCAAAACTCTCTCAAGTGGCTGCTAAAGATAGAAAAGGTTAAAAATGAGATATGTTATGTTCAATCCCTTAAACATTAGGGTTTTAAATAAATAAAAACAGATCCGGGTTGACCTAAGACAAATTGGGTCAAACCCAACACTTTTAGGGATTGGGCCGCGGTGTCGAGCTCCTAGGGTCAACCACGGGGTCGACCTTGAGTTATTTCAGAGGCTACAAGTGGTGGCAGCAGCGTCGTGTTGATTCAGTCGACCTTGAGGTCGACGGCCTGATCGCGACGAGAAAACATGCCCCAAGCGATAAAAATGTATCCGCGGGTGAGAAATAATGGTGTCGTGGCGAGAAAGAGTGTTTGTGGGTGATGATCGTGTGTGTCGTTGGGTATGGTCGGTCGAGCATTGGGTCGACCATGAGTTGGCAAGAGAAACGCCTCGGTGAATGTAAACATGTTCGTGGGCGAGGGAATCGATCGTCGGGCTCGTCACGTCGGGCAATAGGTCGACGTCCTAGGATCTTCCGCGATCAGGTACCGCGGGCGGCCGCCTTAAGGTCGACTCCCGCGGCTTCAAATCTACTTTCTCATCTTTTTCTTCCCTTCTTTGATCCAATTCCCCTTCTTGATTGTGTGTTCTATTCCCAAACTTCCAAACTCCAAAGTGAGCTCCAAAAATCACCTGAAAAAACTCAAAAGACCAAAAATATGGGACTCGATCTATCTAGGACTCTAAAATGCAAAATGAATGAAAAACTACTCTAAAGTGTGAACGCATGAGCCCTAAGTGATGAAAATGAACCAAAACATGCATGAAAACTGGTAAAAACAAAGGTATATCAACTCCCCCGGACTTGTCCTTTGCTTGTCCTTAAAGAAACAACCGACAATCCGAAAGAGAGGTTTGAAGGTGGGAACTCGAGATATCAATAACTTAGCATAGATTAGCCTATAATAACCAACGAAAGTGACCACGTTCAGCCCTTAAACATGGTTTCCTAACGATCTCTAGCTTCTCAAGGCTTATCAAATCATTTCTTAACAACGAACGTTCAGAAGAATCCATAAACTAGCCTATCAACCAATCTTCACATTCATTAATCTCAAACATGTGCAGTCTCACTAATGGATAGACAATCTATGCCAAGAATGTAAGTGCAAGAAGGCTATATGGTATTTGTGGTGACAACTCTCAAAAATTAGGAATGCTTATCATTGAACAAAATTATACTAAGACAAAAACAATTAAGGCATACAAGAATTAGCTTCCATTCTACCTAAATCGAACAAGTAGTATACCCCAAAACCATCGTCAAGTCTAACCCATTTCCAATGACTAATTCCTAGTAAACTTCTACCTTTTCAGATTTTCTTTTCTTTCGCACTTAAGGAATCAATCAAGGAGATTTTCAAACACTTTGCACACATTTTTGTAGAACAAATGGGAATCACTTTACACAAGCTCTTTACGTCATTTCTTTAGCTAACCCTCTAGGCTTTTCTTTCCTTATTTTTTTTCTTTTCTAGGCTTCTCTTTCCTTATTTTTTTCTTTTCTAGGCTTAATCTTTTATTTTTCTTAGCCATTTTTCTTTGCTTCCTAGAGGAACCTTTTCTTATCATTTGATACAACTTAGAACTAATCATTCTTCCATTTTCTCAAGTTCTAGTGCTATCCTTTCTTTTTCTCCTTTTTCCTATTTTTCTTCCTCTTCCAAACCCTTTTTTGTTCATTTTTTCTTTTCAACCCAAATCAAACATTCTTTTGTTCCCAACCAAAAATTCTACCCAATCTTACTTTCATTAGCAACTCTACTCTAACCGAGCATAAATAACAATAGATCAACAACCACCTAATGCTAGCTCATGATTTCCTAACTAGCAACAAATGAAAGCTAATAAATGTCGTTTCTATACTTACATTATTATGCACATGAAAGCATTATCAATCAAGAGACCTCACTCAAGCAATTAATAATTTGGTATAAAAGAAAGGCATATGATTCAAGGTGGGGAAACCATTAGGAGAAATGGCTATTTGGACTAACAAAGTGTGGTTAAATGTTGTAAAGAGAGTCCAAATATGTGTGGGTTACCATGACAAAGCATTGAACATCCATTAATGAGAGATTTAAATTCAGTTAGGTTCAAATAAAATTGAGATTGGCATCCACACTAGCAAGCATCATCAATTCGGCTAATTTCAAGAAAACAAAGTCAAAGCACGAAGCATACAAGCACAAGTGAGGAAGTGCCTAAACACTAAATGAGTTCCCAATCACGGTTATTGACTAAGAACTACACCAAGTTCTCAAGAAAATTGTGTCATCATTCCCATGCAAGCGAAATGCAATCAAAGTGATTCTAGACCAACCTAAACATGTGAATGCAACTAGATGAGGGGTTTGAAAACAACATGAAAACCAAGAATGCAAGATGTAATGCAAGACTCAATAAAAGGAAAATCAAAACAACTCAAAATAAAGTCAAATAACCTTCCCCTCCCCCGGACTTACTTCTCACCGTCGCGGTGAGAAAGCTAATCCAAGAAAGAGGAACCGACAACACAAATCAAAACAAAAGATGAAAAACAAAATATGTACAAAGATTGGTGAAATTGGTACCATGGCTAAGGATTGGAGTCTCCTTGCTCTGATTTTCTTTGTGGAAACCTTATCATTTATGTGCTCCATCTATGATGTCTCAAGTGGCACGAGGTGGGTAGTTACGGGTCATTGGTCGCATTGTCTACAAAATATCCAAAAAGACATAAGTAATGTCAAATACTAAAAAAGAGAATTGCATTATATCAAGGCAATATCAAGACATCAATTCACTCTCTAGGCAATCATTGAAGCTAAGCAACACCTTATCAATTTTGAACTACACCCAATTCACTAAAATTCTCAAAATGTCTAAGTATCTAGCAAGTTAGACACAAATTATTGAATTCCCAAAGTGAATATGAGCTACATGTGCCAAGCTATCAATTTAGAGTATCAAACCAACATTAAGAGCATCAAAGGCAATATTGAATCATGTCAAACCACAAGTTTTCAAGGAAGTGGAAGTTTAACAAAAAGTCAACAATGATCACCACACAAAATTTGGAAGTGTGCAAAATTTGTGAAAATTATTGAGTTCTAGCCATGAAGTACAACAATTCCTTCCTAAGAGCACCAAAAGGAAAAGATAGAGACACAAATCAACCAAAACTCCCAAATTTTTTGAAAATGTCTTCATTAATCACCTCAAAAGCCCTAGAACTTCAAAATCCAAATTAAGCACATGAATCTTGTTCAAACAATCTCTAATTATGCATCCTAACCAATACTTAACTCATTGAAAGCCCCTCAACCTAACATCAAGCTATGATTCTCAAGTAATCAAGAATTGAAAAATTTACCAATCTTGAGCTCTAATCGAGATTGAGAAGTAGAAATCATACATTGGAGTTGTAGAAGTCAAGATTAAGTGAATGAAACTTGTAGAGATTTGCACAAAAACTCAAATGATATGTAAAGAAGAACTTTGGGGCTTTATTAGTGGTGAAAATAGAAATGTGTTTGGGATAAATGGAGAAGGATGTAGGTGGAATCGTGGCTTAGATGAAGTAGAGGACGAAAGACTTAGCTCATTGGATGCGAGCGTCGAGCGGCTGCGGTCAGCCTGAAGGTTGACTTCGGACGCGAGGAGTTGTCATAGAATTTTGTGTAACTGTCATCGACCGGGAGGTCGACCACGGCTCTCTTGCTTCGTCCGTCCATTGCGTTGACCTATTTTGGTCGACCATGAGCTCGACTATGAGCCATTTCCAGAGCATAATTACTCAACCTCTTTGCCATTGCTTCTCTTCCAAAGACCTAAGCTTGAACCAACATAAACAATCCAAACCCCATTGAACAAAATCAATATAAAGAAATCAAAAGAAAACTATGCACAAGGATACCATGAGACTTCCTCCCAAGTGAGCTTGTTTTAAGTCACTAGCTTGACTCTCCTTCCACTTTTCATAAGAGGAGTGTGACATGAGCTTAGATCTTCAAGATCATACTCATTATAGAACCATCCCATGAATTATCTCATCCTAACCTCCTCAAAGAATGGTGCCTTCCATGGAGCATTTATGTTCAATCCGAATGGGAAAATGAAACCAAGATGCTTCCTAAAGGGTGTTGGCTTTGGAGATTCCTCTTCATCACTCTCCTTGTAGGCTATTTCAATGAGATCATCTTGTTTCTCTATAGGGTTGTCAACCTTTATCTCTTGCTTGAATAAGGGGTGGATATGCATGTGTTCCTTAGTTGAGAGCTTAATCTCAACAAACAAATTTTCCATTGTGTCATCCATTCTCTCAACAACCACAACATCTTCACAAGTATCTTTGTATCTTATCTCAAGATTCTCATCAACCTCATAACCAAGAAGAAGTTGAAATTCCCGCTCAGAATATTCAGCTCCTAGTAGGAATTCATCCTCAATCCCATTTGACTCTTCACTAGTGCTTGAACTCGTCTCCATATCCATGAGTAGGGTTTCGTCGTTCTCTTCTTTCCAAGAGTCTACCAACTCTTCAATGGTGTTCCAACTCAAGTACTTAGGTTCGTTCTTCTCAATGGTGCAAGGCAAAGTGAAGCTACTCGGATCTTCACCACTTCTTGGTGTGGATAGAGTGACTATGGTGTTGCATTCATGACTTTCCATCAACATATTCTCATCCATCGTTTCTGCATGGCTGATCACATCCTCTGAGTTCTGTTCCCAAGAAAATTCATGTGTGTGCACACTCTCGATAAGCTCCTCTTGTCCTTCCAAATATTGGCTCATCATGTTTAGACTCTCTTCCTCTTCAGAGATTGGTGAAGAATAAGCTTCTTGTAGGAATTCATCCTTAATTGGAGGAGCCTCTTCATGTGTTGCAGCAACCTTTGAACATTGTTCTCAAGCAAAGACATGGTTAGTAGTCTTGTCCAATCTCTCGATACACCTCTCTTGTCCTTCCAAGCACTGCTTCATTATGTTGAGAAGTTCTTCTTTTCCATTGGGGATTGGGGGAGAATAAGCTTTTCTTGTCCTCCCGTGATTGGCATCTATCATCATATCCATATTGTGCATGTTCATTCTCCCAATATTGGTTTCCTTCGCCATTACCATATTGGTTTCCTTGAGCTAAGTCTCCATATGGAAGTCCTTCTTGATAAGTGGATGAGCTTTCAAAACCATGATAACTTGTGGGGGCCCAAGCCATCTCTCTTACTTGAGCTTCAAAATAATCCCTCAATGTAGAAGTCATATCCAAACCCATTCTTTCTCTCTAGTGATTGTTCCTTCAAAAAGAATAAAAACGTGAAAGAAAGTTAATAACAAAATATAAAAATAAAAATCTACTAGTCTAAAGCCGAATCTTAAAACTAATGGCTAGATGCTTTAGTTGCCCGGCAACGGCGCCAATTTGATACAAGGGGTTTTTCACTTTCAAACTATCAAATAAACCTCTAATGCATATCGTGTCGATGTAGCATTTGAGGTATCAAATCCATAAGGAACTTAGATCTAACGCATTCGCTATATTCGATTCTAACTTAAGCTAGAGCAATGGGTTTATTGAATCAAAACACTAACAACCTAAACTAAACACAAGAACTGAAAACAAATAAATCAAGAACAAGAACAAAACAGCGCAACAAACTAAAAACAGAGCAAGACAAACAAAGACTAACAAAATAGAAACAAAATGGAAACAATGGATTTTAGGCAAGGCAACTGATCCTAAGGAAAGACAATCAAACCAAGAAGCTTAAGAACACAATAACAACCATCCTAGGGCATGAACAACATAAGCTATCACAACCCACTTCCATGGCATTGAACCCTTTGTCAATCAATCAATCAAGCTAAACTTCCATTTGCCAACTAACTGATCAACAAGTATTACCAAACAGATTCACTAAGACCACTAATCACCCTAACTTCATTTTCCAATGGCTAGGGAAGAAAACCTCACAAAAGAGTCATTCGAGAATTTCATCAAACACCTTCCGGACAAAAAAACTCCTAGCATTAAGAACACCCTAAGTGAATGAATCTAAGGATCTAACAACCTGAGCATCAAGATTTCATTACCAAACCCTAAGATCTACCAAACCATCAATCCATTGATTCACTACTCAAACATAAAAGACACAAAATAAAACAAGGAAATAGACATAAATATAAAGAGAGAGAGAAGAAAGAAAGGATAAACAATCTTCAATTGATGGGAGATGACGGTCCTAAGATCATCATCTCGAAAGGGTCTCCAACTATTCTCCCTCTCAAAACTCTCTCAAGTGGCTGCTAAAGATAGAATAGGTTAATAATGCGATATGTTATGTTCAATCCCTTAAACATTAGGGTTTTAAATGAATAAAAATGGATCCAGGTTGACCCAAGATAAATTGGGTCAAACCCAACACTTTTAGGGATTGGGCTGCGGCGTCAAGCTCCTAGGGCCGACCTTGAGTGATTTTAGAGGCTTCAAGTGGTGGCCGCAGCGTCGTGTTGATTTAATCAACCTTGGGGTCGACGGCCTGGTCGCGGCGAGAAAATATGCCCTGGACGATAAAAACGTATCCACGGGTGAGAAATGATGGTGCCATGGCGAGAAAGAGTGTCTGTGGGCGATGATCGTGTGTGTCGACGGGTATGGTCGGTCGAGCATTGGGTCGACCATGAGTTGTCGAGAGAAACGCCCCGGGTGAATGTAAACATATCCGTGGGCGATGGAATTGTTGCCGCAGTTCGAGAAATATATGTCTGCGGGCGAGGGAATCGATCGTCGGACTCATCACGTCGGGCTGTAGGTCAACGTCCCAGGATCTTCCGCGATAAGGTGCCGCGGGCGGCTGCGGTCAAGTGTCTAGTGTCGGCCTTGAGGTCGACGGCCGCAGCTTCAAATCTACTTTCTCATCTTCTTCTTTTAATCTTTGATCCAATTCCCCTTCTTGATTGTGTGTTATATTCTCAAACTTCCAAAGTCCAAAGTGAGCTCCAAAATCACCTGAAAATATTCAAACGACCAAAAATATGGGAATCGATCTATTTAGGACTCTAAAATACAAAATGAATGAAAAACTACTCTAAAGTGTGAATGCATGAGTCATAAGTGATGAAAATGAACTAAAACATGCATAAAAAATTGGTAAAAACAGAGGTATATCAACAACCACTCCAAAAAATTTTGTGTAATTATAATTCCGTCCCTTTTTATTTCCTCTATAAACATTTTTCCCTTAATACGATTTTTTTTGAAGAATTTTAAGTGTGTTTTGGAAATGAAATCATTGGTATATATATAGGCAATTTTTGTCAATTAATTGCTACTAAAGTGTGACTAAAAAGTTTGAATGATTATTTAAGTCATACAATTTAAGTAGAATTAAGTAAAAAATGTAAAAAACGTTTTCTAATTAACCATTGCTACTAATGTCCGACTGAATGTTTGCCACTAATATATCATTCACAAATTAGTAGAACATTTGCTACTGATGTGCGATTGAATTATTCAGTCTTAGATTAGTCCGCTCAGTTGCAAATGTGCGACTGATTTTCTGTAGTAGCAAATCAGTTGTAAAACAGTTTCAATTAGTTGCTAAATGTGAACTGAATATTCAGTCACACATTTCAGTCGCAAATTGATTTTTTCTTTTAGTGGCAACCCTCCCCAACATATCCTCTCTCAGACTCTCCATCACCGCCTCTTTGATGTTTTTGTTTTTATTTTAAACATGAATGTTTTATAATAATTTTAATGTTTTAATTAAATTTTAATGAATGTTTTTAATTATTTTAGTTACAAATTATTAATTGATATTATACGAAATATATAATTACAAATTTATTTAGCAACAATGTCGTCGTCGGTCGCTAGTTAGCGACGTTTTACCACAGTCGCTAATTAGCAACGCCACAGTGCGATCGTGAATTAGCAACTAAGGTAAAATGTCGCTAATTAGCGACCACACTATGTTATTGTTATTTAGTGACTACGTCATGATGTCGCTAATTATAGACTACGAGGGGATGTTGCTAATTATCGACGACATTTAGTGACATCATTTAGCGATGTTAACCATTTTGTTGCTAATTAACGACGTCTGTGTGTAGCCGCTATGTCGTCGCTATTTAGCGACGTCTATGAAGTTGCAAATCGTTTTCGTTATTTAAAGACGTTTTAGCGACAAATATTTAGTGATAGTTTTTTGGCGCTGCAATATAGTCTCATAAGGCGTTGTGCGACGGTTTTAGCTTTGGCGACGAGCGAGAAATTTCCCTTCTTCAGTTCCGGCAAAAATCAGCTTTTGCTTGACGGTTTTAGACGCTATGTTCCTGTATCATTTACAAAATATAAATTCCTTCGCTGCAGGAAATGTTGTGAAGCATCTATGGTAAGCTTCAGTATCATTTTTTCTATACTCACTTTCGGCCAATGATCACACGAACGACATCATGCATTATGGAAAGTGCAAGTTCCTCAACATAATCGGGTAAAGTAGCATTGAACAAGGAGCGTATGATCGAAGGATTTGAACAGGCCTTAACCACACAATTGGTGCAGCGTGGACCTTTCACTATTGGCACAGAGCTCGTCCAAGCCTTGAATTGTCTTCAATTGAGCTGTTCTCTAAGCCTACTTCATGTGGAGAGCTATTGATTGAGGAGGACTTATGTTTTTCCCTTTTGTAATTATGTTTTAATTTGACCCAAATGTTTAGGCCTTCTTTATGTTTAATTAATTGGGTTTGTAAATATCGGCCCATTAGGATTAGGAAGACTAGATTAATTATTAGGCTTTCTTTACTAATTATTTGGCCCACTTGTTTAGACTCATTCAGAATTAGGGTTTCCTTAAGATCCCTATATAAGTTGTAAACCTTTGTACATATTTGGACAGTTGACGTTGAATGAAAATTCAGAAAATAAGAGTTTCCTCTCAGAGAATTTCCTAGGATTTCTAGGTCATTGTTTGAAGATTGATTTGATTCTCTTCAAGGAAGAAGACGGGTCTCTTGGTGGATTCCATTCCCGAGATTGACTGGTGCCCAGGTTTGATTTGATTTACCTAGCTAGGAAGAAATGTCCTTAGGCTTGATTAAATTCGCCTAGGTTGAGCTTTATCTATCATCGATTCTTCATCACCTCCACCATCGCCTCTCTCATCTCTTCATCAGCCGCCATCCATTTCTATCGAGATCTCTGTGCAATCTTTTATCTGACCACTTCCGCGCTACACCAGCTTGATATCAGAGCAAAGGATCAGCTTATTATCCTGATCGTTCGATCTGTTTGTCATCGCCTACCACCAACAACAAAGGTAAATCTTACCACTGAATCATTTGTTTACGCCATGTATCGATCCACCACCACCACCACGTCAATCCCCATCCATCACACCATCAAAAAGTTTCAACAACAAGCATCAAGGGTTCTGGCCACCATCCATGCCATGACTGATTTGCTGCCAATCGCTGAAAACAACATGTCGAGTACCATCGACATCAACACCATCTTCACCAACCACAAGCTTGATAATATCGAGCGTTTGAGAGAGATCCAAGATCTAGGAAGTCCAATGAAGATTAAGGATCGAGAGGGCATTAGTTGGAGGCCATATGACATGCCACAACCACCAGCTGCTGAGCCGGACTCAAGGATGCTCTTCAGCAACTTTCAGCCGCCGACAGAGAGGATATATGTGTACTCTCTGACCTATTCCAAGCGACTCAGAATGAATTAGGTAATGATTCAAACTTCTGTGGACTCATGACTCAATTATCTAGATCCTCCGAGTTCATTAAAACCGAAAGGAGTTCGGAGCTGAAAGATATGGACTTTACACAATGGCCAATCTGCAGTGATTACGACTGCACATTACGGTCAGTAATTGATCCGCACAGCCCTGCGGATCGATATTTTGTCTTGAGGACCACTTAGAAAATGTTCTTGGGTCTCCTACAGTTCTAACGAGCCATATAAAGCAAGCATAGACCACCGGAGGTAAACGCTATGGATTTTACAAGTTGGCCGATATGCAGAGACAACGACTGCCCATTACAGTCATTAGTTGATCAACAAAGGCCAACTGAGCGCGATTATGCATCTCGGACCAATTGCAAGTTGTTCTTGAGTCTCTGTGGTTCCAGAGAGCCAAAGAACCGAGGCAAATTCCACCTGAGCTTCACCATACGTCCCATTTACTAGAGTGGGTCAAACTGGTCGGTATAGCTCAAACCATTCGGGTTTGTGATCATACCTTGGTCTATCCAACTACTCACGAGTCTGATACACCGGATGGAGATGGTCAATAGAGACATTTGATTCATGAGAAAATCAAGTATCCAGCAACTAAGGATCATGGAGAAGGCTCCAACCAATCAATGAAGGACCCCGGAGGAAACCATTCTGAATGTGCCAGATACATACGTGTACGTCTTGGAGCATATCTACCCAACCAGGAAGAGTTATGCTGCAAATCAATTTGCTCTAGAAATCTGACGCATCTAGAGAAGTCTTCCAATTGGAATTGGTTCAAAACCGTTCATCATGAGGGAGTTATGCCACTTGCAATCTGACAGAGCTTTAGTGAATCCGATGGAGATGAGCAGATACTCACTGAAGCTCCCAGATCATACGAGAGCGAACCAGATATTGATTTTACATTCTCTTGAATGTTATGTTCTCTTTCGATTCTTACAAATATTATGTTCTCTTTATTGATCATTACACTCGATATACTTCGCTCTATCCTCTCAAGATAAAATCCAATGTCCAAAACACATTCAAAACATTGAAATCTATTGTTGAAAATCACTTCCAAACAAAAATTCAAACCTTCTTCTCAGATAATGGTGGCGAGTACTTGGCTTGAAAAGAATTCTTCGTGTT
>WJSH01002151.1:21603-32435 GCA_009757365.2 Lepidium campestre
GCCCATGCTTCTCCGGTGATGATAGCTTGTTGAGGCCTTGATGATTCCCCGCCATATCCTCCGCGTCATATTGCTTCCCTTGTTCTTGGGCGTGATTCATTGCCTCCATATCCTCTGCGTCGGATCGCCAAGCGTTCAAGTTAAGCCAAGCGTTCAATAGGGATTTTCATTCAATTCACAACTATCAATCCTATCTAACAAGGCTTGACCAATCTCATAAGACCAATTCAACTTAAAAGGACCAAATATCTAATCTTTTAAAGCTCAACAATCAATTCTCCTCGAAGACCGTAACCTTTTCAAGGCATTTTAGCAATTTAAAACATTGGCTAAGTGATTTTCATGAGACAAATGGAGAAAGACTTTAAGTATTTACCACCCTAGAGTTTGTCTAATGATGTTCTCTTTTTCTAACAATCAAATAAATCAACAAGCACGAACAACTATGACATTGAAGTACTTGAGGTTAGAATCCACAGAGAACTTAGATCTAACACATTAGCTATATTCGATTATAGCTTAAGCTAATTGCAATAGGGTTATTGAATCAAGACACTAATAACCTAAACTAACCCAAGAACTGAAAGCAAAACAAATTAAGAGCATGAGCAAAACAGAGCAGCAAACTAAAAACATAGCAAATGAACACAAAACAGAGCAAGACAAAACAATGGCAAACGAAAACAGAAACAAAATGGAAACAATGGATTTACGGCAAGGTAATTGATCCTAAGGAGAGACAATCAAACCAAGAAGCTTAGGGACACAATAACAACCATCCTAGGGCATGAACAGCATAAGCTAGCACAACTCACTTCCATGACATTGAACCCTAATCCAATCAATCAATTAGCTAAACTTCCATTTGCTAATTCATAAACCAAACATCATTAAGATCAATCTCACTAAGACCACTAATCACCTTAACTTCATTTTCCAATGGCTAGGGAAGAAATGCTCACAAAAGAGTCATTCGAGAATTTAAACAAACACCTTATGGACAAAAAAACTCCTAGCATCAAGATTTCAAATGGCCAAAATGAAACTAGCACTAAGAACACCCTAAGTGACGGAATCTAAGGATCTAACAACCTAAGCATCAAGATCTCATTACCAAACCCTAAGATCTACCAAACCTTATATCCATTGATTCACTACTCAAACATCAAATACATGAAATAAAGCAAGCAAATAAGTATAAACATAATGAAAGAGAGAATGAAGAAGAGGTAAACAATCTTCAATTGATGGGAGATGATGATCCTAAAATCACCATCCCCAAAGAGTCTCCAACTATTCTCCCTCTCAAAACTCTCTCAAGTGGCTGCTCAATAGAACTGTGATAATGTATGTTCTGAATTCTCAATCCCTTAAACACTAGGGTTTTAATGAGTAAAAACGAATTTGGGCTGACCCAAGACAAATTGGGTCAAACCCAACACTTTTAAAGGGGATTAGCTGCAACGTCGAGCTCCTAGGGTCGACCTTCAGGTCGACCTTTAATGAAGTTTCAAGTGGTGGCCACGGTCGTGTTGATATGGTCGACATTGAGGTCAACCGCCTGGTCAGGTCTAGAAAACATGCCCCAGGCTAGAATTTGCATGCCCGTGGTCGAGGAGAAAAGTGTCTGCGGTCGAGGATTTGTGCCCGTGGGTGCTACGCCGTGGTCAAGAATATATGTGCCCGTGGTCGAGAATTGTGTCATCGGGTTGATATGGTCGGGCCCCAGGTCGACTCTCAAGACACTGCCGAGAAAAGTGCCTGTGGGTCGAGGGATGTGTTGTCGCTGTCGATGGAAAATGTACCCGTGGTCGATGGGATTTGTGTCTGTGGTGCTACCCCTTGGCTGTATGCCGGGTGTTGTCCACGAGCAATAAATTTGTGTCCCCGGGTCGAGAGCTGGCTGTCCGTGGGCGGTACTCGTGGGCGATAAATGTTGCCGTGGGTGATGGATACGTACATCCGTGGGTGGCCGCGGTCGGGTATCTACGGTCGACTTTGAGGTCGACGGCCGCGGCCCCAAATCCGATATTCCTCCTTTTTCTTCCCCTTCTTTGATCCAATTCTACTATTTGATTATGTAAGCCATTCCCAAACTTCCAAGCATCCAAAGTGGTTCCAAAATCACCTGAAAATGACTCAAAATATAGGACTCGATTTATCTAGGACTCTAAAGTGCAAAACGAATCAAAAACTACAGTAAACTATGAATGCATGAGTCCTAAGTGATGCAAATGAACCAAAACATGCATGAAAAATAGGTAAAAACAGAGGTATATCATCTAAGCATGAGAGATTCAAGAGACAAGAGAATCATTCATCATTTCAGTTTTCCCCAAATTTCACACCATTTTCGTCACTATTCAATGCTCAAACCCTAACTTCTTCAAAATTGCTCTTTTATGAACAAATCAAGGAATCTAAAGCTTAATTCAAGATACCCAAACATTATCTAGCATAAAACAAGCATAAACTCCAAGCAAATCTCAATATACAACTTTCCATGAAAAATAAAATTCTTTGAGTTCTTGAGCTTCCATGGAAATGAAGTTTTAAGAAATACATACATTTTGCTTGTTAAGGAGAAGTGATGTTTGCTTTTAAAACTATCAAATAAATACAACAAATGCAAACAATTGTGACATTGTAACACTTGAGGTTCAAATCCACAGAGAGCTTAGAACTAACACGATGAGATTCCTAGGAATCGACTTGAGCTAAAGAAGATAATGGTTTGGTTTTGGTAAAAACTTAATGAAAGCAAGCAAACTAAACAAGTTATAAATGATTTAAAAGCAATGGATCTAGGGATAAGAAATCAATCTAGATGGATAACAAACAACTCAAGATGCTAAAGGTTTCAACGAACAAGAACCATCCTAGGGCGCCATGAGGCTAATTCAATCTAGATCAACCCACTTTAATGGCGTTGACCCCTATGTGATCAATAGGTTAAGCTAAACTCTCATTTGCTCTCCTACAGTCTCAAGCATTAGCACACAAGCTCACAAAGACCACTTTCCACCCTAACATCAACTCTCGTTGGCTAAGGAAGGAAAACCAACAAAAAGACTATTTCAGGACTTTCATCGAACACCTCTCCTGCGATGTCTTTCCCACCATCAAGGTTACTAGTTGATCAAGCTAAACCTAGCATTAAGAACATCTTAAGTGGAGGATCTACAAATCTAACAACCTAGCATCAAGATTTATTCATTAAGCCCCTAGATCTACCTACCCTTCAACCCATTAGATGACTACTCACACATATTCAAACAAAACTCAATATGAACAACAAACAAACCCATAATGAAAAGAGAAAAAATGAAAGGATTAAGAAGAAACTCTTTTTGATTGATGAAACAAGAAAGTGCTCATAAATCCATCCAAGTATCTTCATTGTTCTTCCTCAAATCTCAAGTCTCTCAAGCAAGATCCAAAGGATAAAGATTTGCAAAACTACTCAAAGGGGAAATGTATGTTCGTTCTCTCTAAAATCCAGAGGGTTTTTGGGCTTTTATATTGCTCCCAAAATACCTTAAAAACAAACTGGGTCAACCCGGGACAAGCCGGGATTGATCCAACTTAAAAGTGAAATAAAAGGCCTTCGCGGTTTAGGACCGGCCAGTCGCGGATTAGAATCGAGCGGTATCAGGATCGACCTCGCCGGTCGTTAGGTTTTGGGTCGTGGCTCTCATCTCGGGTCTAGCCGGTCATGACTCATCCTCGGCCGGTCGCAGGGGCGAACGTCGAATCAAGAAACGGTGCCGGGCCGTTCATGTCTTTTGGTTCGATCGATCGTGAGCCATCCTCGGCTGGTCAAGCCGTGAGTGACCGGTCTCGGCGTGAGTCCGGCCGGTTGCAGCTTGCGGCTTCTTCTCTAATCTTAATGTTGTGGTCTTTCTCTTGTTTCTTCTTTATTCTTCAGCTTCACAACTCCATCTTCACTCATTTCCTTCATTCCATCCTCCACTCTTGTCCTCTTTAAGGTGCCTTTGCTCATCTCTCTCACCATTGATCTCTGATGTTCGCTTTTTCTAACAATCAAATAAATCAACAAGCATGAACAATTATGACATTGAAGTACTTGAGATTCGAATCCTCAGGAACCTAGAACTAACACAATAGTTATATTCAATCCTAACTTAAGCTAGAGCAATAAGATTTAAAAATCAAACCACAACTAAGAAACCTAAAACAGAAACCGCAAACCAAAATGAAACAAGAACCAAACAAACAAGTACTTGGCAAACCAAACTCAGGAAAACATAAAACAAAACAGAGCAATAATAACAAAACAGAGCAACAAACGAAACAGAGCAAATAAAACAACTAAGGAAAATGATTTAGGAATTATGGGCTAGATGATAAGGCAATCGACTCCAAGGCAAGACAATCAACCAATGATGCAGAAAAAACAATAAAGCTCAACTTAGGACATGAGACACTCAAACGAATCAAACCACTTCCATGGCGTTGACTCTTAATTCAATCAATCAATTAGCTAAACTTCTATTTGCTAATTCAGAAACCAAACAACATTAAGATAAAGCTCACGAAGGCCACTAATCACCCTAACTTTATTTTCCAATGGCTAGGGAAGAAAAGCTCATAAAAGGGTCTATAGGGAATTTAATTGAACACCTTCCGGACAGAAAAACTCCTAGGATCTAGATTTCAAATGATCAGGTTGAAACTAACATTAAACTCACCCTAAATGAAGGAATCTAACAACCTAAGCATCAAAGATCAATCATCAAGCCCTAGAGTCTACCAAATCACCAAACCCATAAGAAGACTACTCACACTTAATTAAAGAACACAAAACAGAACAAAAGCAAGTAAATGAAAACATAATGAGAAAGATAAGAGATAGGATAAGAGATTCTTCAATAGATTGAAAGGATGGATCCAAAGATGATCATCCAAAGGAGTCTCTAATATCTTCTTTCTAAACTCTCTCTAAGTGGCTAATCTTGATAAAAAGCTAAGATATGATCATGTGTGACTTAAATATTAGGGTTTTTATTCATTAAAGAGTAAATTCGGGTTGACCCAAGACAAATTGGGTCAAACCAATTTTTTTTAAAACATTTAGGTCGCGGCGTCGAGGTGCCCTAGTCAGCCGCGAGCTCGAAGCTGGCTGCATGTGCCAATCATCTGTGGTGGCTGCGGCATCGGGGTGGAAAGGTCGACCATGAGGTCGACGGCCCGGTATGGTCGAGAGACATCACTCCTCGGGTGAGAAAAACGTGACCACGGGTCAAAGGAAATGCTGCCGTGGCGCAACCCATGGTCGAGTAAAGTGTGTCGTGGTGCTACGCCTGTGGGTCAAAAGACTTGTGTCCACAGTCGCTGGAAAAGTCGACCATGGGTCGAGAACTGTTGTCGTGTGGGTAAGGATTTGCTGCCGCGGCGACAAGCTGTGGGCGATAAATGGTACGTCCGTGGGTGGAGCAAAACTTGCCCGTGGGCGGTACGCCGAGTGTCCCGCAGGCAATATTTTGCAACCGTGGGCGGCCGTGGTCGATCTTAGGGTCGACGGCGGCGGCTTCAAGTTCACTTTTTCAACTTTTTTTTCTCTTCTTTGGTCCAAATCTATCCCTTGAGTGTGTGTTCCATTCCCAAACCTCCAAGCATCCAATGTGGTTCCAAAATCACATGAAAAAGACTCACAAGACTGAAAATATGGGATTCGATCTATCTAGAACTCTAAAGTGCAAAACGAATCCAAACTACACTAAACTATGAATGCATGAGTCCTAAATGATGAAAACAACCCAAAACATGCATGAAAAACGGTAAAAACAGAGGTCTATCAACTCCTCCGGACTTGCTCTTTACTTGTCCTCAAGCAAACAACTGACAATCTCGAAAGAGAGGTTTGAAAACAACAGGAAAATCTCACCTAAAACAAACAACTTATCAAACCAAAAACTGTAAGCCACAGGTGAGCCCCTATCCTCTTAGAATTGCCACAATATACCTGCATCCAAGCTTAGCATCCAATCCCGAAATGCCACACACTCAAGCCGATTTCTAAGTTACCGAATTGACTCCTTATTTCTAATGGTGAATGCTTCTAAAGGGGCTATCAATCAAAGATTATGTGATTCGACTTTATCAAACTTAACAAGACTTTTGTTTCACCTTTTATTGTGGCTCCCTCTCTTATTTATTTAAACTTTTGTTCACCCTTTATTGTAAGATTTTTTTGGGGTTGGTAACCACGAGTGTGAGAGCCTATGGGTTTACGCACACTCCCAGCCGCTTCACCATGTTGTTGGACGCAAAGCTGTACAGGTTTATGCACATCCCTGGTCCATTTTTGTTTTGGAGAGAAAAATAGGTGATTTCCACAAACGTGAAAGGGTACGGGTTTACGCACCCTCCCAGTTGTTTCATCCGCCATGAGACGCAAAAGTGTACAGGTTTACGCACACTCCTGGTTCGTTTTGAGGCATCCTATTTGCTCCAAAATCCAAACTTACTCAAGAGAGGGATTTACCACTTAATTGATCATGTTGAGTCTAAGAAAGGAAAATATTCAATGCATTTCAAGCCCCTAAATCAGCGGTTTAAGTTCAATTAAAAGGAATCAATTCAAGTTCTTTCAAGACATAATCATAATCATAGGAATTCCGGGTGAATGATCCATTATTCAGCTTTCTAGAGGGAAAGACTTCGATTTAAAGAGCTCACAATGGTCACTCGCTATCAACCTAACAAGATTATTCGCCTCAAGCAAGATAATTCCCAAAAACATATATACAAATGATAATGCAAACATCTTAAATGTATTCTAGACCAACTTTAAACGCGAATGCAACTACATGAAGGGTTAAAAACAACTTGAAAACCGAAAATACTAAGTGTAGTGCAAGACTCAAGAAAAAGGAAAATCAAAACAACTAAAATCAAAGTCAAATAACCTTCCCCTCCCCCGGACTTAGTTATCACCGGCTCGATGAGAAAGTTAATCCAAAGAAGAGGAACAAACAACACAAATCAAAATAAAAGAAGCAAAACGAAATATATATAAAAGGTTGGTGAAATTGGTACCTTGGCTAATCTTGGTTGGGGAAGGTTTGGCTATGATAGACCTCAGCATTCACCTTGTCCCATCCACCATCATTTCTTGTATGCATAGGTGCATCCACGCCATCCTCACTCTCGTCCTCCTCAACCCCTTCTTTGTTTTCATCGGAGACATAACCCGGGGTTTCTCTTATCTTTTGCTCCAACTAATCACACTTCTTCTTAGCCATCTTAGTCACATGACGGTGGAACTTGAGAATGGAGTGTAAAGCCTTCTCTCGGGCTGTAGCGGGTTTGAAGTCATAGCGCGGGAAAGTGCAAGTAGCCATGTCCATGGTTGGCATAAGCGGTGCTTGAGGCAATGGAGGTGCAGCTGCAGTCGAACTCTCACTTTCATCATAATTAAATTCGATATTTCCTGCGGATGTGAGAAATGTCTTCTCGGGGCAAGGAAGGAGGAAGGTGCACTTCTCATTGTTCGGGTTGAGGTAAGAGTACATCCTCACACCGTTAACACTCTCTAGAATCCCGCCGTCAGCGAAGTATCTCCCATCCATCGGAGCAGCTCGTGAATCACATCGGTAACGCTCAAAAGGAATCCCTATGAACTTTCACAATGGTGGAAGCATCCCGCCTATGCGGCTATTATGATCACTATCCTTGCGTGCCCAAGCTCGGATCCAACAAAGCTCCTTTGCAAAAATACATCCAAGGTTCACCTCGGCAAATGCTGAATCCTCAAGTGTAGGAGTTTCATCCTCGTCCTCCAAGAGTGGAGCCAATCCTATATAGAGCAAACACAACTCACTTGGTTTAATGGTCCCGGTCTCGTTCCTTGCAAAAAGTGTGTTAGCAAGGAACTTTGTAGCAACTCGAAGAGTCGGGTTCTGAATCAATTGCATCTTGGGGGAATTAGCCGTGTCCCGATGGCAATCATACTCCAAAACTCATCCACATTCACAAAATCCGGGAACCGAACTCACTCACCATAATGAAACCCATATATCTCACAAATGTCTTTGATGAAAACTCTATGAGCTTCCCCATGTAGTTTGAAGTGCAAGTATCCTTCATCCATGATTGGTTTCCTCGGTCTATCAAACACCAATTCCACCGTGGCAAGGAAATCTCGGGTCAGCCCCAAAAAGACATAGTGTTGGAGCGTAGCAAACTTCTCTTATCACATGTTCTTGATCAAGGCATAAACATCATCATTAATTCTCATCTTGTCAAGAGTTGCATCACAAAGGAAATAGGTTGGAAGATGCTTGATTGTCCTTTGAGCTTCATGGTCATCCGTCTCCTTTTCGGTGAAGACAACATTCTCATGCCCGGATGAGTCTGATTACTCTTGTTCAACAAGCTGCTTCCTCTTTGAACCCGCAGCCTCATTCTCAGGTCTCTTCCCCTCTCTCTTTGAAGTCACGGCCAACTTCCTCTCTTCCTCTTTCCCTTTTGACGTCATTGAAGCCCGGGTTGGTGCCTTCTCTTTTCCTTTCGAAGTATTGGTGGTTCTAGGTGGTTGTTTCCTTGTCTTTGGTGGCATTGTTCCTATAAAGCATCAAAGAAAGATGTAAGCTCCAAAGAATATTGTTAGAGATTGCTAAATCAATTAAACATTAGATTCAATATCAACTCTAGGCAACATCTAAAACAATCCCAAAACATTAAGCACACACCACAAGAACTAATACATCATCAACTTTAACCCAATTCTTAAGGCTAGGAAAAGGCAATAAAAGTCAACAAAATTGGTCAACATTCTTAGTCAATCTTAAAGTCAACATAAAGTCAACAATTCCATTAACACAAATGTGATCAATTGGAGCAATTCATTGATATTTAGCTTTAAAGTACAACAAATCATGCCTAAGAGTACCAAAAGGAAGAGATTAAGAGACAAATCAACCAAAACCCCCAAAATTTATTTTCAAATTCATCACTATTCATCTCAAGAACACAAGAACTTCAAATTTCAACTTAAGCTCATGAATCTTGTTCAAACAACCTCTAATTATGTTACACAACTAATATATAACTCAACCAAAGCCATTCAACCTAACATTAAGCTCTAATTTTAAGAAATCTAACATTCAAAACTTTCTAAATTTGAGCTTTAATGGAGATTGAGTTGTAGAGGTTGAGATTGAAAGAAAGAAACTTGTAGAGATTGCACTAAAGATTTAAAACAAACTTGAAGAAATTCTTTTGAAAATTTGAGAAATTGAAAAATAGAAATTTTGGAGAGAAAATGGAGAAAGAAAAGAGAGAAAGTTGTGGTTTTGAATGGGAAGAAGAAATGAGATTTTGAAAATTTTGGAATTTTTTTTTCTAAGGCATAGAAGACTTACCTTGGCGTCATGGGTACGGACGTTGGGCAGCATCGGTCGAGTTTCTTGTAATGCCCGTCGATCGATTGCGGTCGACCGCGAGGTTGACTACGTGTGCAACTCGAGCCTCAAGTTTTATGTCACGCCCGTCGGGTGCTTTGATCGACCAGGAGCTCGACCGCAAGCGATGTTCCCTCGAATCTGATCTACCGCTACGTCCGTGTGTGCGTGTCGTTGACCCAAATTTGGTCGACCGTTCCCTGAACACCATTCTTCAACCCCTTAGCCATTGTCCTCTCTTAGCAGTACCTGAACTTGAGCCAACATCAACATTCCAAAACTATTGAACGAAATGAAAATAAAGAAAGCAAAACAAAACTATGTACAAGGATACCATTGGATTGCCTCCCAAGTGCGTTTGTCTAACGTCTCAAACTCGACGTTGTCTACCGCTTTTTCATGCGGTTTGAGGATCGGTAAGCGGATCCTTCTCCGCATACGCATCCCGACTTTTTGACTTTCTCGAGCTCAAAGCACTTGCATCCGGGTCTTTGATCCTAGGGAAAGTTGAACCAACCTTGGTGTTGTGCTTATGATCCTTGGCTTCAACTCTCGGAGTGCTTACAATATCCTCTTCACACCCAATCACGCAACAAACACTCCCTCTGAACCCCTTGATAGGATATGAAACTGCCCGGCTCACTTTCTCAAGCACCACCCTCTTGTTGAGGAAGTCAATGTTTGCACCAACCGTATTCAGAAACGGTCGTCCCAAGAGGAGAGGGAACTCACAGTTCGGTTCCATTTCCACGACCGTGAAGTCCGTTGGAACAATGCACTTCTCCACCTTGAGCGGGTAGTCAACTAACTTCCCCACCGGGTACTTAGTAGATGCATCTCCAAATGAGATTGAAGTTGAATGCTTCTCCATGTTGGCAATTCCCAGCATCTTGACAATCTCATGTGACAACACACTCACACTTGCACCCGAATCACACAAAAGCATCATCAAAATTTGATTCCCCAAAGGTGCAAGGAATGACAAATGTACCGTGATCTCCTTCTTTAGGCAATAATTTAGGCTCAGGTGGTGCAGGATCAAGCTCTCCACCGTTCCTTATCAGCTCTTCAACCTTCTCTCGGTTGTTCAAAACAGCTTTCAAGAATCTTACTTGAGTTGGGATCCCACTCAAATTCTCCATGTTTGGCATATGAACGCCAATTTCACACATATTCGCCTTGAATTGAGAGAGTACCTTCTTTTTATCTTTAGTGAGGAAACGCTACAGAAATGGAAGTGGTGGCTCATAAGTTCGAGGTTCAGTAACCTTGACTATCTTGTCTTCAATTCCTACAAGCGAACTGCGCTTCTCACCACCAGCCTTCACAATGTTGGCACTAGACTCAACAACTAACTCCTTGGCAGTTTTCTCATGTTCTCTATTCATTACGGGAGCAACAACC
>WJSH01002153.1:826-13927 GCA_009757365.2 Lepidium campestre
ACCAGCAAAATTCAAGCTAATTAATCATCCAGGTGAATGAAACTGAAGCAAAATCAAATCCAGTTTCTGCAAAATTAATCCTACCAATGAGAACATCTAAATGCCTATCGATCAAAAGGAATAAAGCCTAATACAAACTCAAAAACTATAGACGAGTCGAGTAATAGATTATCAGATGATCTGATAATCGCATAAAAAGTGAGAGAAATTTTGGAGCAAGATCGTGAAATTGGTGAGAAAAGTTGAGAGAATTGAGAAAGAAAGAGAGGAGAGAATCGCAGGGAAATAAACAATTTTGTCTTCTACCTTTTCTTGTAGGGCAATTTTGAAAATGTTTAAAAATGTAAGGTTAATTTTGAAAATATCAAGTTTGAAAGGGTATTTTTGAAGTTATCTCTATAAAAAATAGAGTAAAAAAATAATTTATAAAATGTTATATGGTCCAATAAAATTCATAAATTATATTATAACCAAAAAAATTAAATTGGTTGACCAATTTTTCCCCTCTATATTTACTTTCTTCTCACTTTTTATATACCAACTTTTTTACTTATTATTTCCTACAATAATTTTTTTAAACTTTATAAAAGTACATAACTAATTCTTATTATCCAGATTAATATGCATCTAACTAAATTCTAAAAATTAAAAAAAGTTTAATGTGGTTTATTGTGCGATTAGAAATTGCGATTAGTACCAAAACAACGTTGTTTTGTCTAATGTTTTTGATTTCAAAAAATATCAAAACAACGTCGTTTTAGTTTAAAGTAAAAAAACAATCCAAGACCAAGTTAAAATCAAAAAAGAGTAAAAAAATAAAGTAAAAAAATAGAGTAAAAAAATAATTTATAAAATGTTATATATTCCAATAAAATTCATAAATTATATTCTAACCAAAAAAATTAAATTGTTGACCAATTTTTCCCTTCTATAGTTACTTTCTTCTCACTTTTTGCATACCAACTTTTTACTTATTATTTCCTACAGTAATTTTTTAAAACTTTATAAAAATACATAACTAATCCTTATTATCCAGATTAATATGCATCTAACTGAATTTTAAAAATTAAAAAAAGTTTAATGTGGTTTATTGTGCGATTAGAAATCATGATTAATACCAAAACAACGTTGTTTTGTCTAATGTTTTTGGTTCCAAAAAATATCAAAACAACGTCGTTTTAGTTTAAAGTAAAAAAAAATCAAAGACCAAGTCAAAATCAATTTGGGTTTTAGGGTTCTTCATTTTTCTCTTCTCACTTCTCCTAATTTCTCGATTTAGAGAGAGAAATTGTTCACTCTGATCAGTCTCTTAGAGAAATAGTTTCGAACTGAGCTGTTCTCTTGTTCGGCAACCGTAGGAACCACAAAGCCTTTACGTGGAAGAGATCAAGAGGTTTATATGTTTTTTGTTTTTACCATATTGTCGTATTACCATATTGATAGTTGAAATTGTTGTTGTGTGCCGTTTGTGTGAATTTGGGCTTGTTAAAAGAAAATGATTTCGATATTGAAAGCACATAAGCTCTTCGATTTTGAATATGAAGATATATGTTGAGGGAAAAAATGAAAAGCCCTAAAACACCAAATTGATTTTGACTTAAGTCTTGGATTATTTTTTGTTTTACTTTTAAACCAAAACGATATCGTTTTCATTCTTTTCGAAACCAAAATCATTAGGCAAAACGACGTCGTTTTGGTACAAATCGCAAATTCTAATCACGAACGTGCGATAGCTATAGACAAAATCAAAACATTCCAGATATGACAAGCTACATTAACTCATACTTTTTCGGTTGAAGATCGTAAAATTTTTCATAAATTAGCTCCAACAAAAGTGATTGATGAGATTATGAAGTCCAAATATTTTGGATTACATAATTTTCCGGATGTTGCATGGTGTGATCCGCCAGTATCTGTTGGATGTGTATCATGTTAATGTATCATACTGGAAGGCATGGAGAGCAAGAGAAATTGCCATGGAGAAACTGTTGGAATCAGTTGTAGGCAGCTATGCTTTATTACCAAACTATCATTCTTTGCTCCAAAAAACAAATCCAAGAAGTTTGTGTTATTTAGAGGTTGCTCATGATGAAATGGACAGACAACGATTCAAGTATAACTTTATTGTTTTTTGTGCTTCAATAATAGGATATTCATTCATGCGAAAGGTTATTGTTGTCAATGGTATACGTCTGAAATCCAGATTTGGAGGTTCACTTCTATCAATTGGTTGTCAAGACGGAAAATTCTAAATATTCCCTCTTGCATATGGAATTGTAGACCGTGAAAATGATGAATCTTGGGCTACGTTCTTTACAAAACTGAGAGAATTTGTTGAAGACTCTACTGAAGTTGTCTTCGTATCAGATAGTCATAGTAGCAGCTACACAGGGATCCGTAAGGTAAATATATGTACATATGCATTCAACATCTATTGAATATCATACTTTATGTAATACGACTACAGAAGTATCTGTTCTACATGGAGTTACTCGTCTATATCAATGTTTATGTTTGACTACTTTATTTGTCATTTGTCTATGAAGGTGTTTCATTTTACCATGCATGGGGCTTATATTGTTAGCCTCAAACGAAACTTCCTCGCTAAATTTAAAACTCATATTTTAGGGAAATTGATGACACAAGCAGCAAGAGCGTATACAATTAATGAATTTAACAAATTTTTTATTGAAATTAATGATATACATCCTGGATGTGCTGCTTATCTCATGGACATAGGTTAGTCGTAACAAAATTCTTTTTGTGTTGTTTATCTCTAATTAAAAACTATTCATTTTAAAAACTATTCATTTAAGTATACTACATTTGTTAATCATTTGCATTTGTGCAGACGTTGATGTTGTTTTGTTTGATGTCAAAAACTATGAAGGCGATAAACTGGTTGTAGGACTTCGTGATTGTCAACTAGCCAGTTTATAAACATTGTAAAAGCTTGCCAAAAGAAAAAAAAAAGAGTAAAATAAACATTGTTGATAGAGATGTACACATGAGATCATCAAAGACCAAACAGCAAGGAACAGACATTTACAAGCACATAGCTACCATCAATAGGAACCAAAAAGAGGACAACCATAATTATTGATAGGTGCTATGTGAGGATAGCGACTTAACTAACAAAAGACTACGTTAACCTAGAGCATCCATCAGAAAGGAATTAGAAACGATGCCAACGTTTATTAGGAGTGTCATGTTATCATTGAGAAACTTGCGTTTGGAACACTCACCTAGTTTCTTCTGAGCCGTAGGAGCAATAGAGTCAATGTCCATTGCTTGTTGAACATTGGAACCAAGAGATTCATATTTAAGATGCAGCTTTGGACCAATTGAGCTAAATCAAGTTGACGAAGACGATGGTTTCCATTGGAGTCATGAGCAAGCCACGTGATCAAGGTTAATGCTATCATGAGCAAATCATGTGTTGCATAGAGCACAAGCTGTTGCTATGTTTGAGGATGTTTGAATTAAAGATAAAGGTGAATCTTATCAAGATCTTGAAGATAAGAAGGAAGCAAAGAGAAAATCTAGGGAGAAATTTACATGAGATTATATAAAAGGAATCGAATGTAAACATTAGTTTTTAGAGCTTTTAATCGAGAGAATTGTTGTTGTTTTTTTTAGAGAGAAAGACTTAGAATGCTTTGAAAGGGTTTGGGAATAGATTTGTCTAAGAGAGTAAACTCCAACAAAGAGAGAATCTTATGTAGAAAATTCTTCTTTGATAAATCTACTGTTTTGAGAAGTCCGACTTGTGTTTTTGCAGATTATAACATCTTCAATTGGTATCAGAGCGGGTCACAAGATTTTATATTAACATACATGTCTGAATCCTAGAAGAGATGGAAAATCTGCATCTTGTGGCTCTTGCTAAGACGCTGAAAATGGATCCCAATAACTATGGTTATTGGAAAGTTCAGATGACACAAGTCATCAAAGGTATTGACTCAGACACATGGTTAGGTGTTGAAGAGGGATGGGAACCTCCAGTGGATAAGGATGGAGCGCTGAAGCCGAAAAAGCAATGGAGTGTTGAATAAAAGGTTAAAGCAAAGTGAAACTCCAGCTCTGTCAGCGATATTCAATTGACTCTACATGAATCAGTTCAAACGAGTTTAAGGTAACTACAACTAAAGAAGCATGGGAGATCTTTCAAGTATCATTTGAGAGAACAAGTAATGTTATGAGAACTCGAATTGACATGTGTGTGTCACAATTCAAAACCTTGACTATGGGAGAAGATGCAACAATTGAGGAATTCAATAGCAAGCTAAGTTCAATTGCTCATGAAGCTTTGGTTATGGGAAAGACTTACAAGGACAAGAAATTGGTTAAAAAGTTTTTGAGATGTCTCCCTTAGAATTTTCATGGACATCGGTCATCTGTTGAGGTAACTCAGAATTCTGAAACCTTAAAATTTGATCAAGTCATTGGTATGATGCAGGCCTATGAGTTACAGTTTCCCAAAGCGGGTCAAACCAGCAAAGGTAAAAACATAGTTCATGTGTCTGAGAAGTCGTCAAAAGAAAAGGAGGTGACTTAAGACTTAGAAGTAAAAGTTTGTCTGATTGTGAAGAAGTTTCTGCGGAAGGCTGAATTAAAGGGGTAAAAAAAAGAGTTTCACTCAATTGTTAAGCATGCTTCTGATGAAGACAGCTACAAGGCAGAGAAACAATGTCTTGAATGTCAAGGTTACGGTTACTTCAAAACTGCTTGTCCTACAATCAAGAAAAAGATGGTTATTCAATGCTATGAATGCAAAGGTTATGGTCATACAAAATCAGAGTGTCTTTCTCAACAAAGTAGAAAATACTGAACAACTTCGTGGCACATCTGTGTATTGTGAAAGTTTCAGATGCAGAAGAGTTTGATCATCATCTGTTAAAAGGTGTACAGAAGGAAACAGTTTGGAGAAGGAAAGTAAATTTTTGCCAAAGGCGAGACTGCCCACACCAACCTTGCATATGGTCATTGAAATAAGGTGTGATTGATCGATTTTGTACGATGTCCACATCTCAAGCAGGAGGCATCATTAATGAGTCTTTTCCTTGTATTATTCTCTCCATCAGCAAGACAATTGATGGTGCATTTCCATAAGAACTGCTGTATTTTTTGGAGTAGTCTCTATATGCCACAATTTCTAAAACAATTCGTTTAGACTCAGTTCGGATACAACTTGATTTAGGTATGCTGTTCTCATGTATTGGGACAAAACCCAATAACCCAACTTAACAAAATATTGACCACTGTTATTGAACATCCAAGTATACCCAGATTTTTCACATAAGTATTGAGATAGAAGAATGTAACTTCTTGTAAATATTTATATATCTTATTTTTATTGGGGTTAAAGTCGTCATTCTATACATGTCTATATATATGTAACTATAATTATCAATACAAATATATTTTTTTCCAAATCTCTTCATGGTATCAGAGCAGAACTCTGAAACCTGAAAATTCCTTGCCGTCTTTTCTAAACGATCTCTTATCGATCTTGTTTTGATTTACGTTTCTCAAAAACTGAGCAACCTCTTCTACTTCTAATCTCAATTGTCTTTCATCATGTCAAAGATTGGAATGGTTCAAAAAAATCCTTTACCCTTTCCTTACACCTTGTATCCCTCTGATAATCCAGGGTCCTTAATTACTCATGTTCTTCTTAGTAAAGATAATTATTCGAATGGGCAACAAAACTTACCAATTCACTTTAAACTAAACAGAATATTGGTTTCATCAATGGCTTCATACCTAAGCCAGTGGCGGATACTGACCTTTCTCGATGGATTGCAACTAATTCTATGATTGTTGGATGGGCATTGGCATTCGGTTCTTCGGTTTTGTTCTTTCGGTTCAAAAAATGTGGTAACCGATGGGTACTGACTAAAACTCGGTTAGGTTTGGTTCCGGTTTAGAAAAGGTGGAACTGAATTAGTTCTGAAATAATATTAGTTCGGTTCCGAATGGTTACTTTTTTCAAAAATAACTAAATACCCAAAAAAATATGGTTACTTGTAACCAAAAGTAACTACAAATAACCAAAGTATTTTTAGTACTAACTAATTCTGGTTCCTATTGGATATCTTTCGGTTCTTGGAACCGAACCGGAAACCGAAGTTACCTAAATATTGGAACCGAACGGTTCTTTCGGTTTCTATTTTGACCAGGCCTAGATCAGAACATCCATCGATCCTACTCTACGCTCTACAATATCACATGTTCCTGATGACAGGCAACAAAGATCTTTTACAAAATCTTGCACCAATTAAATGATCACCTATTACATTCCTGAATGGTTAGGACTCAAATGCTACACATCGTGGCACTATGTCTCTAGGCTCTACCTTTCTGCTTCATAATATGCTATATGTCTTGGATTTCAACTGCAAATTAATTGTTATCCAAGCTATTGAAACAAACCGGTTGCATTGCTATATTTATTGATACAGTATGTATTTTGTAAGACTGTTTTTTGAGGACCCTGATTAGAGCCGATGAAGAGATAGAGGGTGTTTACTACTACACGGGCATCAAAGTCGCTCGGGTTAGTCACCTCACTTTGTCACTGAAGGTCTCTCCGGTTGTTCTAAGGCATAAGCATCTTGGTCACTGTCTTCTCCTATTCTTAATTCTTTGAATTTTATCAATAAGTCGGATGTTGATTTTGAGCATCCTGGATTTTGTGAGATTTGTTCAAGAGCATAACAAATTCGTAGTATTTTTTCCGAGAATAATAATAAAGCTTCTCAATCGTTTGTTTTAAGTCATTGTGATGTGTGGGGTTTGTGTCAAACTCCTTCTATATGTGATTTTTCAAGAGCTGTTTGGACATTCTTGATGCTTGAAAAGCTAATCAAGGATTTTTGTTCAATGAGTCAACGCCAATTCAAACCGATGCAAGCGGTCTGGTCTAACAATGGTACAAATTTTCTCATTCTCTCTCGGTACTTTCATGAGAATCTGATTCTCTATCAAACTTTCTGCGTTGATACACCACTACAAAATGGAAGAGTGGAACGCAAACATTGTCATATTCTCAATGTGGGTCAGTCTTGTCTCTTCCAAGCGAACCTTCCGATTCATTTTTTGGGATAAGAGCATACTTACAAATGCTCATGTTATAAATCATACTCCTACACCATATGAGATGCTACATGGAGTTGCTCCCACTTATAACTCTATGCGTGTATTTGGTTGTCTTGCATATCCATATTGTTGGTTGTGTGACAAGGACAAGTTCGGTGATAGAAGTAGACATTGCATATTTTTTGGTTATCCTTACGGTAAAAAGGCTTTGTATATTTATGACATTGATCGCGATGAGTTATTTTCAAGTTGTGATGTAGTGTTTGTTGAACATAAGTTCCCGGAAATGACTTCTATGGACGATCAACCAAGCTCGTCTAATTTACCGGATGATGGTGTCTTCGATGATCTCTTTGTCAATACAAATCAACCACCACAACTCATTATTGAACCACCATCTTCGAATGAAGATCTTGCTTCTGTAGACATTGCTCCTCCGGTTGTTTCGGTTGACACATTTCCCGCATATCAAGAGGTATTACTTCCTGTCACATCTACAGCTGATTCCAGCAGTACTCCCGCCACTACACCACCACAACAGCCGCATGTAGTTGCTCCTTTACCTGTTGTCCTTGATAATCAGTTTGGTCAGGGACAATGTGAAAGAAAGCCATCGGTTATACTCAAATATTTTGTAAAAAACCTCGGCAAAAAGGACTACTAAACCCTCTCTCGCTCTCTCCGCTCCACTCACGGCTCCTTTAATGCGGTCTCAGGTAACATAGTTTATCCCATACGAAATTATGTGTCTAATCACTCATATTCTCCTCGCCATAAGTCATTTTTAGCATCGATCACTTCCTTTTCTGAACCATCGACATATAGGGAAGCTTGTTTAGATAAAGTTTGGTGTGATTCTATGATTGATGAACACTCCTGTCTTCAACTAAACAAGAACTACCTTAATGAATGCTTTCACATGAAGGATATGGGCAAGATAAAATACTTCTTGGGTATTGAAGTTGCCCGAAACGCTGATGGTTTATTCTTGTCTCAACGCAAGTATGCGCTTTATATAATCATGGAAATTGGCTTACTTGTGGTCAAACCTTCTACGATTCCTATTGATCCAAATCATAAGTTCTCTACTGCTTCAGGTACGCCACTTAATGATCTCCAGGCTTATTGATGTCTTGGTTGTCGATTAATCTACTTGATTTTTACACGGCATGAGCTCTCTTACACGGTTATGTCCTCTTTCAATTCATGCAACATCCACTTGAAGATCATTGGAACACAGCCTTGAGAACCATACGGTATCTTAATGGATGTCATGCCCAAGGCATCTTATTAAGATCTGAATTGGATTTGCATCTCATCGCCTATTGTGATGCTGATTGGGGAGCATGTCTACTTACTCGTCGTTCGCTCAATGCTTATGTAATTCTTCTTCATGATTTGCCGGTCTCTTGGAAGGCAAAGAAGCAGCAAACAATCTCCTTCTCCTCTACTGAAGCTGAATATTGATCCATGGCATACGCACTACGGGAATTGAAATGGGTAAAGGAGTTATTATTGACATTTGGTATCTCTCATAAAGAACCAATGACACTTTACTGTGACAGCAAATCCGCCATATATATTGCAGCCAATTCGGTCTTTCATGAACACACAAAGCATATTGAGTGTGATTGTCACTTTGTTCGCGATGCTGTCACGTTTAAGCTCATTGTTACCGAGCATCTATCTACACACGACCAACCAGCTGATCTACTCACAAAGGCTTTGTCTACACCAAAGGTTCTTTATTTATTGTCCAAGTTGGGAATTCAAGACATCTCACTGCCAACTTGACAAGGGGTATTGAGATAGAAGAATTTAAATTCTTATAAATATTAGGAATATTCTATATCCTATTCTTATTGGATTTTAGGTAATTATATACATGTTTATATATATGTAACTATGATTATCTATACAAACATCTTTTTCCCAAATCTCTTCAATAAGTGTCCTTGTTTAATTTGGAGAATAATATTTACCTCTTTTAGATAGTAGTCTGTCAGTATTGAGATTTTCCATGCATTGGAATCTGCATTATGAAACATTGAGATCGAATTTGATTGAGGATCTACATCATCTCTTTGCATTGGTGGTCTGGGGTACTGTGGGTAGCCACAGTTTGGAGTTAATGACCATGTATGACCGCTTTCCATCACTTTCCTAGCACCAAACATCATCATTTTCTGCGCTTTCTTTATGCTCCTCCAAGGATTAGGATAGCCTGCTCCCAAGATATGCGTTCAAGGGTGTGTTATTGGGGAAGTATTTACTTTTAAATAGTCTGGCTAGCAAAGACTGAGGCTCGGATAGAATCCTCCACAACTGTTTCCCGAATAAAGCCAAATTGAAATCCTCTAAGTGTTTAAAACTCAATCCGCCTTCAAATTTAGGTAACATAGTTTCTGTAGAAAGATATAGAAGATTCATATTGTTAATGAGGATATCTTTTGAATATATTATTGAGATTTGTATTTATGTTAATGTGATTCTATTAGGGTAATTAGGTTTAATCAACTCCTATATAAATGTACATATTTGTGTATTTATATTCATGAAAGTCAATATAATATTTTCAATGTATCTCTCTCATCACTAATAGTTTCCTCATACTCTTCTAATGAATGCCTTTGTTTGTATCTTGATTTTTCCACCAGAAACTTGTCATGTGTTTTTCCACTTCGTGCAGAGGGTTTTAGGTAGATTAAATTAAGTTATGGTAAATGTTGGTAGGGCTATATAACTAATTTATGACTAGTAAAAAAAGAGTTTAAACAATTAACAAATATAAATTAAAGTTCTTTTCAAAAATAACCTCCCAACATTGACATTTTCAATAGTAACCTAACATTTGATGACATTTTCAAAAATGACTCTCAACTACCTCTAAAGAATTCCAAAATGACAAAATTACCCTCGCCAGTTTCGTAAATCACTAAAAGAAAAACACAAAAAAATGTAGAGAGAAAACAAAGAAGCAATTTTGTGATTCATCTACTTTTTCCTCGATTCTTTATAGATTTGGTTCAAACTTCATCGATTTTGAGTAGATCCGAGTCCTAAAATTTACGATTACTACTTTCCTTTACTATATGAATACGATTTCATGCATTTTTTTCGATTCCCAAATTTTTGATTCGTAATATATTTCTTCATCGATTTCTCAAAATTGAAAAGGTTTTAGGCTCAATTTCTCTAGATTCAAACTAATTTTGAAGTTTTGAGATGTTAGGGAATCGAGATTTAGAGATTTGTAGATTTAGAGATTTAGGGTTTACGGATTTAGTCACTTTGTACTGGAATATGAATATCTTGAGGAATAAACATGTTTATTTTGAAATAAGATGTTGGAATCGAAAACTTAGGATAACGAATCTGACTAAATGTGTTAATTACGAATGGATGAAAAAGATAAGAACAAATATATTGAGATTCATAAGAATTCTTATGAAATGTACTAAAAGCTAACATTTTTGTATTTTGTTTCTTTTGAAATTAGATGTTGGAATCAAAAACTTAGGATAACGATTCTGACTAACTCTGTTAATTACGAAGGGATGAAAAAGATAGGAATAGATTTATTAAGATTTATTAGAATTCTTATGAAATGTACTAAAAGCTAACATTTTTATATTTTGATTTGTGATTTGAACGATGGATAGTAATGAATCTACATATTCATTTTCTTTACCAAAGAAGATGTACACTACAGGAGAGGAGCTAGATAAACCAGCATCAATAATAAATTACTCAAATTTGGGATTGATGGATCTAGTAGATCAAATAGTAAAGAAAGAAGAAATGAAGAGACTGGAAAAATCATTTCTTCAGCCGCTTTTGGTGCTTGGCAGAAAGAAGGCGATAGTGCTTTCAGCCAAGATCTTCCACTTCTTGATGCAAAGAAGAGTACTCACGAATGGCGGAGATTTGTGGTTCACATTCGATTCTCAACCAATGAGATTTTCGAAAAGAGAGTTCTTCCTGATCACATGTATAAAAATTTCAGAACTTATCTCTTTTTTGTTGAAAATGTAGGAAAAATGAAGGTGAGATTAATGATGAAGGAAAAAATAAAGAAGATAATGATGATGAAGAGATACTACCAACTGTAGGAATCTCAAAAACTGTCAGTTATTATATTTCATAAGAAATCTTGTAAAACTAATTAAAATCATATGACGTCAAATGGAATTGTAGGATGTAACAAGCAGCCTTGACGATTCAAATAGGGAGTGATGATGAAAATACCCAAAAGGATGGAGATCAAAATGATGAACATCCAACATAAACAACTAAGGTATTTTGATTCAAAAATATTTTCATCACAAATTCAATATGATTCTCAAAAATAAGTTCAAAGCATATATNAAATTTATGTAGGCAAAATCACCTAGTATAGATTTTGGGACTCTAAAATTGACCTTTTTAGTTAAGAGAATAAAAAAAAAGATAAGAGTCTAAATGCTACGACACAAGGAAATCATGCATAAGAAGGAGATCAATCACCAATTGAGAAAGCGAGATGGAAAACAAATTGAAACTGAGACAGCTGGACAAACATCATGTGATATAAATAAGGAAGCGACTGAGGAGAAATGTACTTTAAAAGCTTTTCAAAGGAAAAGAATGGCAGAACAAAAAATCGAGGTAAAATTGTTGATAAATATATTCTTTTAATTATTTTTGATGAGAATTAGCTTGATTAGTTATTTATATCTATTGCAGAATGAAACGAAGAAGCAAAAATCAAGTTGTTCTAAACCAAGAAGAAGAACCTCGGGAATGCACCTTCAATTCACACTCAAGCTCCTTACACAGCAGAGAAGAAAAGCATACAATCCTTTACCCGTTTGCAAAAGCTGATAACGAAAGGGTTGGAAAACTACAAGAATGGAAGAAAAACAAGAAGGAAAAGTAAGTTCATAACATGGATTATGGAATCCACTAAAATACAAATTAGTTTTAAAATTCTTATATAACGAATGCAGGCAAGTCATGATTGGAGGATACGCTGCAAATACCAAATGGTTTACTGCTTTAGAGACACCATGGAAAAAGATTTCAGAAACATTAAGGCAAAAATTACAATTCATCACTTTATGAGATTGTTTTTTTAACGTTTCGACAAGAAACTTACTAAACATCTGACTACAACATAGCATGTCGAAGCAACACTAGAGATGCTGAGGATACAGAAAAGAAATGATCCATAATTTTTTTTTAAACAAGAAAGCTTCAACTGTTGGAGAGCCTTTTTTGAAGACAATTGATGATTCATTCATTGAGTTTATTGAAGATAAAGATGGATTCCAGTTTCAGTTTCAAGAAGAAATCAACAAATCGATAGGAGAAAGCAATGAGATTCATACTCCAATGTTTTTGAAGAAAAAGTATTGGGTTGCAGTTAAGGTGAGCTTTGAAAAGAGAACCATCTCATTGATAGATACACTTGGAAGCAAAATGGCAGAGAAAAACAAAAAGACACATATGGGTGCATACTCAATTGCAATTCCATATATTGTTCGCTGCAACATAAAGGAAGAGAATGATGTTTCTCCTTACAAGATTTTTCTCGATGAAAAATTCCCACAGGTCTGAAACACATTTGTTTGGTTTCATAAGGATCCTTATTAAGTTTGAAAACTAATAATTTTGATTTGTTTCAGGTTTCAATTATTGAAGATTCTTGAATCTACATGCTGAAGATTATGAAATGTCTGCTTACAAGAGTACATGATTGGACAAGATTAGTTTTCAGAAATGGGAAATCTGAGGATGAAACTTGCATCTGATATATTTTCAGAAATACAAAATTAGTTTATTTTAGGCCGTTTATGTTTTAGAACTACTACTACTTTTGTTATTCAAGTATTATTGTTTGTCTTTATACTAGAAGATGAATTTGGCTTTGATTAAGTAAAACCAACTTTGAATTTTGATTTGGCTTTGGTGTAATGACTTTTTTGTTTGGTTTCAAGCGGTTAAGTAAGATAGGTTGTA
>WJSH01002155.1:0-23083 GCA_009757365.2 Lepidium campestre
AAATCCGAGAGAATATAGAGAATGAAGAGAGTTTTGAGAATAAAATAGAGTTTTGAGAATGAAAGAGAGTGAAAGAGTAAGAGATTGATAGAATATGGATCTATAGCTCTGATACCATGTTAGTTTTGCGGAATATAAGTAGAGAGAGAACTCGAAATAGAGAGAGATTGTAGAGAATTGAAATGAGATTGATTTGTATACAAATGCTCACTTAATTTTCTACAATCTCTCTCTATTTCGAGTTCTCTCTCTACTTATATTCCGCAAAACCAACATGGCCGTGGGGTTGATTTTTTGTCCGCCGGGCGCGGCCTAAGGTGGGTTAGGCGTGGTTCCAACCCTAAGTTGCTCAAGAAGGAATTTCAAGCTTGCAGCCCTGTCAAGCGACTATTCCGGCAAGTCTTCTAGTTGCTTCTAATTCTTATCTTGATAGTATACACGGTCCTCAATAAACTTGACATCACGGGAAACATAAACCCGTCTTGATTCTGGATCAAAGCACTTGAATCCTACTCTTCTTAACCAAATCAATAATAAAATTAAAAAGAATGCTTTTGATGTTGTGATTTGGATTGTCGTCTCTAAGGATTTACATATCCAAAAGATTCAAGAAGAAGTTGCAAAGAAATTAGGCCTTAATGATAGCGAGGATTGGAACAAAAAAAATGAAGATGAAAAGGCACGTGAAATACACAATGTCCTCAGGAAAAAGAAGCTTGCGTTGCTGTTAGATGATATATGGGCAAAAGTTGATCTGAAAAAAATTGGAGTCCCTTTTTCAAATAGAAAAAATGGAAGTAAAGTAGTTTTCACAACTCGTTCTAAAGAAGTGTGTGGACGCATGAGAGTTGATGTTCAGATGGAAGTCCAATGTTTGTCACCTGATGATGCATTGGATTTGTTCCAAAAAAACGGTTGGGGACATCACGTTAGGAGGCCATCCAGACATACCAGAGCTTGCAAAAGTAGTTGCTAAAAAGTGTTGTGGTCTAGCACTTAACGTTATTGGCGAAGCCATGTCACGCAAACAGATAATTCAAGAATGGTATCACGCAATTCATGTTTTGACTTCAAATGCAACCGCATTTTCCGGGATGGAGGATGAAATTCTTCCAATTTTGAAGTATAGTTATGATAATCTAAAGGGTGAGCAATTCAAATTGTGTTTACTATATTGCGGTTTATTTCCAGAAGATGATAGGATTTCTAAAGGTGCCTTAATAGAGTACTAGATATGTGAAGGAATTATAGATGACAATGAAAGTATGGAAAAAGCTGAGAACGAGGGTTATGAAATTATCGGTAGCCTTGTTCATTCATCTTTGTTGATGGAAGAAGATAAATTAAAAGTGTACATGCATGATGTTGTTCAAGAAATGGCCTTGTGGATCGCATCTGATTTTGGAAAGAAAAAAATATAATTTTATTGTGCGTACTGGTGCTGATTTATATAAAATACCAGAGGTTAAGAATTGGAATGTTGTGAAGAGAATATCGTTGATAGCTAAAAAAATCGTTCATATCTCTGGCAGCCCGGAATGTCTTCAACTCAAAACTTTGTTTTTGCAGAGAAACAAGATTGAAACATTGGGTAATATCTCAAGCGAATTCTTCAAGTCCATGCCGAGGCTAGTTGTTTTGGATCTTTCATCTAATCAATCATTGGCTCGATTGCCAGATGGAATATTGAAGTTGGTTTCGTTGAAATATCTCAACATATCAAGGACATCTATAGTATATCTACATGTAAGTTTACAAGAGTTGAAAAATCTAATTCACTTGGATTTGGATTATACGCGTGCACTTTGGCAAACTACTAAGTTTGTGTTGAGTAAGCTTCAAGACTTGAATCATAACTTGGTGCCTAAGTTTCTAAGAGTTAGTTAGATTAGGAACTAAGTTATGATCAAGTTAGTTAGGATTAGGAGATATCTAATTCTAACAAGATAGATTAGGAGTTATCTAGTTTTTCAAAGGATGTAGGAGTTATCTAGTTCCTTGTAGGAAAATGAAACTTAACGAGATGTATTTTGTTTCCTATATAAACCTATAATTGAGACTATGATTAAGGTTGAGAGCAATTGATGTTTAGTTTTGAGAGAGTTTCTAAGCATTCTTAATAAAGAGAGTTGATTCTTTGTTCTTCTTAATTGTGTGTTCAATCGACTTTAATTGGTATCAGAGCCAAGGAAACTCGATCATAGAAGGTTTAAGTCATGTCGGACATTAAACCACCGCAGCCAAGAAGAGAGGGAGCTCCGACTTCTATTCAATGTCCTATGCTTAGTTCTGCAAACTATACTGTGTGGGCAATGAAGATGAAGGTGGTGCTACGAATTCACAAGATCTGGGAAATAGATGAGAGCAATTCAACTGAACCAGAGAAGGGAAAGGCTGATCCAAAGAAGAATGATACAGCAATTGGTTTGTTATTTCAATCTATTCCGGAAGAACTTATACTCCAAGTGGGCGTACAAGATTCAGCAAAAGAGATCTAGAAAGCAATCAAGACTCGATATCTAGGTGCAGATCGAGTCAAGGAAGCAAGGCTTCAAACTCTAATGAGTGAGTTTGAAAGGATAAAGATGAAAGAAACATAGTCCATTGATAGCTTCGTGGGGAAGTTATCAGAGATTGCACCAAAGTCATCTTCCCTTGGAAAGTCTATTGAAGAACCGAAACTTGTGAAGAAGTTTCTCAATAGTTTACCAAGGAGAAAATACATTCAAATCATGGTTTCACTTGAGCAAGTTCTAGATTTGAACAAGACGAGTTTTGAAGATATCATTGGAAGGATAAAGGCGTATGAGGAGAGAATTCTTGATGACGAAATTACTCAAGAATTAGATGAAGATAAACTTCTATATGTTGATCAACAAAACTCAACTTCAAGTTCAAGAGGGAGAGGACGAGGCAGAGGTTCAAGAGGAAGAGGAGGCCGTGGGAATCAAGAAAAGAAAGATAGATCAAAGGTGATATGCTTTAGATGTGACAAGAAAGGACACTATGCTTCATCATGTCCGGACAGAATTCAAAGACAACAAGAGGCAAATATAGTTGAAGAAGAAGATGAAACGGAAGAAGCCGATTCAGCCCTATATATGCATGAGGTTGTTTATTTGAATGAAGAGAATCTAATACCAAAGAAGTATGAGAAAAAGGAGGAAGAGGATGGAATTTGGTATTTAGATAATCGAGCAAGTAATCATATGACTGGTAACAAGACTTACTTCTCAGAACTTAATGGAAACATTAAAGGAAGAGTCAAGTTTGGTGATGGGTCTCAATTTAAGATTGAAGGAAAATGAGCAATTCTTTTTCAAAGTAAGACTGGAGAACAGAAACTTGTTACAAACATCTACTACATTCCGGAGTTGAAGAGCAATATTTTAAGTTTGGGACAAGCCACGGAGGTTTGTTGTGATGTTAGAATGAAAGATGATTACTTAACAATACATGATTCTAATGAGAGACTTTTGGTAAAAACAAAAAGGCCTCCTAATCGGCTTTATAAGATAAAGTTGGTGATAGGAAAACCAATATGTTTACACGCAAAAATCAATGATGAATCATGGAGATGGCATGCTAGAATGGGGCACATAAGCTTTAAACTCTTAAAGCTATGTCACAGAACAAGATGGTTCAAGGATTGCCAAGAATACAAGAAGAGAAGAGTTGGAAAACAAACTCGACAGCCATTCCCTAAGCAAGCCAAGTTTAGAGCATCAAAACCTCTTGAACTTATTCATGCTGACTTGTGTGGACCAATCACACCTTCAACCTTTTCTCAAAGCAAGTATATCTTTGTCTTAATTGATGATTATTCAAGATATATGTGGACGATTTTTCTGAGAGAAAAGAGTGGAGCGTTTGAAAAGTTCAAAGCCTATAAAGCATTAGTCGATAAGGATCTTGAGGTGGAGATCATTGCTTTAAGAACAGATAGATGAAGAGAGTTCACTTCAAAGGAGTTCCACGAGTTCTGTGAGTCAAAGGGAATCAAGAGGCATCTCACAGCTCCATATACTCCACAACAGAGTGGAGTTGTCGAGAGAAGAAATAGGACTCTTCTGGAAATGTCAAGAAGCATTCTCAAGACTAAGAAGGTACCTAACAAGTTTTGGGGAGAAGCAGTTAGACATTTTACTTATTTAATAAATAGAATACCTACAAGAGCTCTTGAGAACATGACTCCTTATGAGTGCTTGCGGATGAAGAAACCAAAGATTGATCACATAAGAATCTTTGGTTGTTTAGCTTATTCAAAAGTTCAAGCAACTCAACTAAGGAAGCTTGATGATCGGTCAACAATTTTGGTTCATCTTGGGATTGAACCAGGATCAAAGGCTTATAGATTGTTCAATCCGACAACACAGAGGATAATTTTGAGTCGAGATGTGGTGTTTGATGAGAAGACAAGTTGGTCTTGGGAGCAAACACGTGATAAAACAAATGATGAGCCATGAATGTTTTATGTACAAAGGGATCAAAGGGAAGAAGATCCGAGAGAAGATCAAGAAAATCAAGAGGATTTTCAAGATCAAGAAGATCAAGAGGATCAAGTATCATTCTCAGCCCTAAACCAGATGTCGACCGGAATAACAAGTCGAATTGGACCGAAATCGGTAGTCGGAAACGTACTTGGGCCGTTGGATCGGTCGATTTGGTGGCGGACTGATCGGTCCCCTACGTTGTTATAGCGAGTCAATTCCTTGGGACCGATCGGTCCCACAGATTGGACCAAGCGGTCCAACTTCTCCGTCGAGATCTTCTCCTTCGACCGATCGCTCCCAGCATAACGATTGGTCACTTCCTTTTTTGCATATTGCTTCACAATTAGACCGGTCGGTCTTAAAGACCGGACCAATCGGTCTCATATTTCCATCAGCTTCTTTTCTTTGGGCCGATCGATCCCAACAGAACGATCGGTTTCACCAATGCTACAAGTGTAAATTTTCCTGATACAACGTTGTGCCAAAAGATGATAGTCAAAAAGCAAAAATAAAAACAAAAATGAAGTCAATATTCACAAGATTAAACATGGGAATGCCTCCCAAGTGCGCTTGTTTAAATTCTCAAGCTCGACTTTGTTTACTGCCATAAGGAGCCGGCAGATCACTAAGAGGAATGGTTTCACCCTCAATGACAATAGTATCTGCTATGTATAGTTTAAGGCGTTACACATTTACCACAAACTCGCCTCCCGTAGTGCTCAGCAACACTACAACTCTATAGGGTCGGACTTCCTTGATCGTGAAAGGACCAGACCACCGTGACTTCAACTTTCCTGGAAATAGTTTTAAACGTGAGTTAAACAGTAAAACCTTATCATTAGCAGCATAGTTTCTCTAAAGAATTCTCTTGTCATGGTAGGCCTTAGTTCACTCTTTGTAAATCCTGGAGCTCTCATAAGCCCTATGACATATTTCTTCCAGTTATAGTAGTTGTATAGTTCATCTCTCAGCTACAGGTTTGATGTCGAAGTTTAGAAATTTTACTGCCCATGTTGCCTTGAATTCTAACTCGACCGGAAGGTGGCATGATTTTCCACAGACGAGATGAAAAGGATTCGTGCCTAGCGGTGTTTTGTATGCAGTCATGTATGCCCATAATACATCACCCAGCTTGATTGACCAATCTTTCCTCGTTGTGTTGACTGTTTTCTGTATGATGTCCTTGATTTCTCTGTTAGAAAGTTCAACTTGTCCACTGGTCTGAGGGTGATAAGGCATAACAACCTTATGTTTGACACCATGCTTCTTCAGTAAACTTTCAAGCGTCTTATTGATGAAATGAGAGCCGCCATCACTTAATACAATGCACGGGACTCCAAACCTGGGAAAATGATCGTCTTGAACATCTTAGAGACCACCTTAACATCATTTGTGGGGCTGGCCAGCGCCTCAACCAATTTTGACACATAATCAGTGGCTACCAAGATGTATTGGTTTCCATAAGAAGATGGAAACGGCCCCATAAAGTCAATCCCCCATACATCAAAGACCTCAACTTCCAGGATAAAATTCTGAGGCATCTCATTCCTCCTGCTGATATTTCCTTGCCTCTGGCAGGAATCACACCGCGAAACAAATCTGTAAGCATCACCAAACATTGTAGGCCACCAAAATCCTGCTTGTAGAACATTAGCCACAGTCTTAGAAGCCCCAAAATGCCCTGCATAAGTTGAACTGTGACAGTGAAAGAGTATTCCCTGGATTTCGTCCTCTGAAATACATCGTTTGAACATACCATCTGAGCATTGCTTGAACATGTAGGGGTTATTGATCAAAGGCCACATATTCGATCCAATGATCTAAAGGCCCTTCACAATAAGGCCATGGACCTTGGATAATAAAAGAAGGAAAAGAGAAGGCCCACAGAATCCCACTAGTGAAAGCGTCTCCACGTCCGTACCATGGAGCTTCTGCGTCCGTATAAGGAGCCGTTGTGGCCTTATCCACAACGGTGTGTCATCAAAAGTACTTTATGCTTTATGGCAACTATTTTGTATCTTTTCTTTCTATTTATACCTTGTATGCGCAAACAGTTTTGAGCTAATGAGAATTATTCTTCTCTCGTACGAAATGTCTCTCTTACTCTATCTTTCTCATCAAAACCTCAAGCAATCCTTCTAAACTTTTATGGTATCAGAGGGGTTTGCGGTTTTGATCCATATTCTCCTCTATTCTCTCGGTCTTGTGTGTTTTTCATTCACACTTCTATTATACTTCTTACGTTTTTCACCGAATCCATACGTTTCCGCCATTGTTGTACGCTCAAGCTTCAAACTTTCTTGATTTTGACAAGGAAAGCTTCAACCTTTCTCTTGTTTTTCTCATAAAAGTCTCATCTTTAGCGGTTCGAGTGAAGAAAAACGTCATCTTTCTCAAGTGTGAGCGGAAAGCTTGCACCTTTTACCTTAAAGTTTTCATTCCACCATTGTCACCCGAAGAAATCTTCATTCTTTGTATGGCTCTAGGAGAAAGCTTCAACCTTTCTATCGGATTTCTTACCAAGACTCTCTCTCTTTGGTTCCTGTGTGGAAGGAAAGTCTCGGTTGCTCAAGTATTAGCTTAAAGCTTCTACCTTTCTCAAGTTTCCATGCAAAGAAAAGAAATGGAAACCGCTAAAGCTCTATTTGTCCCAATAACTCTTAAAGGAGCAAACTATCTCCTATGGGCAAGGACAATGAAAACAACACTTTGTGGTCGTAAAGGGTATTGGAGCCACATTGTGAAGGAAAAACCGGGAAAAAAGAACCTTCAAGCTGTGAAGAGGAAGTCGAAGAACTTGAAAAAGATGACAACTAGTTTCAACATGACCAAGTGGTTCTCGTGGTGCTTCAAAACCCCTTGGATCCACCTATTTTCGAAGGTTACTCATACTGTGAAACGGCAAAGGAACTTTGGGATACTCTCAAAGCGTGTATGGAAATGTAACAAACTTGACTCGGGTCTTTAAAGTTAATAAGGCCTTGTCCGTTCTCTACCAAGATGAGATGGAATTCGCGGAGTACTTTGGCAAGTTTCGCTCTTTGTGGGCTGAACTCGACATGCTTAGGCCAAGCTCCAACAATCCAAAGGTCATCTGTGAGAGGAACGAGCAAGACAAAGTATTTGGCCTCTTACAAAACCTCAACCAGAGTTACAACGATCTTATCAAGCACATCCTGCGCTCAAATAAACTTCCCAAGCTTGAAGATGTGTGCTCTCTTACACTTCCTTCGCCGGATCATACATCAATTCGCATTCGCCACAACCTCTACTTCCCACATCATGGACCTGCTATAGGCCCACCTCCATACAAGCCCTCACTGCTTGCAATGCCTTATTATGATGATGATACCTGGGCCTTGACGAAATTGAGGATGCACCCACAGACACATCAACAAAGGCTTTATGTGGCGGCCTACACGTTTCAGCAACAAGTGAACCGTTATGCGAGAAAACACATTGCCAAGCTCACAAGGAAACTGCGGAGAATGCCATGATACGTCTCTAGCGACGAACTCACTGATGAAAGCGAAGAATCCAATGATGAAGATCAAGAAGAGGTCTACTATTCTGTTGTCTCCACTCCTTAGTGGTAACAAGTCACCACCTTTGAAAATATGCATCATTTTTGTTTCTTTTGTGTCTTCTCTTCTTTGGATTTTCTTTCACCGAGACGGTACAAATTAAGTATGGGGAGGGAAATTGTTACTAACCACATTTTCCTTTCTTTTGTTTTGATTTTTGAGTCATTTTTCAAATTTTCTTGAGTCAGTTTTTCATTCTAGGGATTTTATTGAGTCAAAAACATGCAGGGAACCATGATCTTTCGAGGAACAACCACATTTTCAGGGATTTAAGTGACCATTGATCCAAGTTTGACAGACTTCAAAGACTATTGGAAAACCTAAAGATTTTGCAACTTCCCAACATCACCCATGTCTCTTTGAGCTTTTGAAGGATCCAATGCCGATTTCGCACCTAACCTGACTTCATTCTCTTGTGTTGGGGCTTGGAAATACATTGGATCGGGTTCTTTTCTCAGTCCTGAAAGACTTATCGGTGTGAGTGTGATCCCCCTCTCTTAACCTTTCAAGTTAATGCATGCTTAAAAACATGATGACTTGAGCTCTATGATCGCAAGAACTGAAAAGATGAGATGATTTTCTTTGAAGTAAAGGGATATCAAAATTTCCTGTGATCCCATTATTTTATTTCGAGAAATGATCACGCAAAGGTGAAAGCGAGGTCTAGGAAAATTTCCCATGATGCCATTATTCGCTTTGCCTTTGAATTACCAAAGGGCAATCGATAGAAAAAATAAAATGATACCCTAGAAGAGTGGGGAGAAATTGGTTGCCAAAGTGGAAGAATGAGAGGAAAGGGGTCACCAGGAAGATAGTCTGTGTGTTCAGGTTGTGACTGAAGGATAACCCAAGTTTTCAATGATTAATATTCCCTCGATGAGACCGCACCTAGTATACATGAGATCGGTATTGGCGAATTCAGAGGTCTGATTGGGAATGTGGAGTTTTGTTTGAGACAGTTGCAAAGTCTGAGGGAAGTACAAGGTGGTCTCGAATCTGTCAAGTAAGTTTTCATGTGGCTTACTAAAGTTTCTAGTTATGTGGTATTTTGATGACGAAATGAGTTCGCTGTGTTTACAAACCTTTCTTTCATTCTTTGTCTTTTTGTTTGGTTGAGGACAAGCAAAAAGCAAGTATGGGGGAATTGATATACATGCATTTTGGTTTGATTTCATATCTATTTTTGCACTTGTTTAGGCACTTAGGACTCATTTATTATCATATTTTGACTAATAACTTGCATATTCTTCATTTTAGAGTCCTAGAAGTGTTGTGTCACATTTTTGCATGTTTTGAGTCATTTTTAGGTGATTTGGAGCTGATTTGGAAGCTTAGAGTGTTGGAAGCGGATCTAATGAGAAAGTGCTGCGAAGAATGGAGTAAAAATGAGGAGACCGATCGGTCCCATCTTTAGGACCGATTGGTCCCGATGCGCTGAGGCTTTTTCCAGAAACTTTTTTATTCAATTGGGCCGAATTTTTTAAGGCCCATCTCGTTTTTAGTGTTCAGAAACCCTAACTACAAAACCAGAGAGCAGCCACACTACTCTAGATCGATCTTTTTTCATTTTCATTTTGCACTTTACAGACATCTTCTTCTTCATCTTGTACACCAATTTGGATAAGTTTTTCTAAACCCTATTTTATTAATTTAGTTTCAGTTTATCATGTCTTTCTCTATTGTTATTGTTTGTGTTGATTTCATTATTTGTGAGTAGTTCCCTAATCAAGTTTAGGGATTTTATAGGGAATGATGAATGAATGAATGAATGTAAGCTAGATTAAGATTATCTTAAGGCTCTTCACCTCTTGTAATATTAATGCCTAAGTTGAACTGGTCACTTAGCTTTTGATCTCTAGGTTGTTAATGCACCAAAAATGATTGTTTAATAACCTGAAAAACCATTTGGTGAGCAATTGTCCTTGGACTGTGGAAGTTGATCCAAGGCAAGTTTGTGAACTTATCAAACCTGATTTTAATGTTTGTCTAGAACTTTTAGGACCAACGGAAGTTAGGATTCTAGGTTGCTAGATAAATTAGTTGATGCCACAGAAGTGGATTAGCTATAAATTGTGTGCTTTCAATTTAAGACGGTTTTTATTGTTCCATGAATAATGCTTGAATTCATCATTCTGATTTCCTGAAGAATTTCCCTGAACTTGATGTTTTTAATTTATTGAATTTAATCTCGTTTATTTCAGTTCTTGTTACTTATCAGACCAGGAAACCAAATTGTCTTAGGTTGAATGTTAGTCGAATAGATTGATAGTGTGACTTTCAGTCTCTGTGGATTCGACCCCTAGACATACTACTCTGATTGATGTGCACTTGCAGTAGAAATTGATAGGGTTTAAAACTCGTTGTATCAATAATTATGTCAAAAAACTAAGACCTATATCTTACTATATAAAGCTGGATTTCCAAAAGTTAGTAATTAACAAGATGTTGACACGTGTCAAATCTAATGATCCTAAATATTTATGTATAGAGTTTTGTTCAAAAAAACCCTCGAAATGACCACTGTTTGCAATTTAATCTTCCAAGTAAAATAAATGCAAGTCAATACCATCAACTAAAAAATTATTGCAATATAACCATTCGTCATCATTATTAAGTTTTTAAAATTATCATAAATGATATATCAAATCGAAGCCCCGATTAGAAATTCAAATCTACTCTTAAAATTTTGTAAATTTATTGCATGTGATCGTAAAAATATTTTTTTTAAATCATAAGGGTTATATTGCATTGACTTTTTAGTTGATGATATTGACTTGCATTTATTTTATTTAAGGGTTTTTTTACATTTTTTGTACAAAACTCATATATGTATTTAAAGAATCAAAGACACATGTCAAATTTATATTAGTACTTCATTTTCAAAAATTACTTTTAATATTTTAAATATTATTAAAAAAACCCGTGCATCGCACGGGTCCATATCTAGTATAATAGGGCTAAGAATAGATCATACAAATACTATAAGAGTGAGAGAATTGATTATGCTATTTTTCGGACTGTTGCTAGAGGTAGAGCTTGAAACTCTGTGATTATTATCTTTGTATTTTGATCTTTTGATCTTTATTTTTAGTAATCAAAGTTTATTCTTATCAAACTTGGTATCAGAGCCGATCAAGAAGATTACGAGAAAGGAAACAATCGCAAGTATGTCGTTTGAAAACCGTCGTGGGGAGGAGTAAAAAGATGGTTGAGCTTACTTCGCGTTTTGACACAATGTCGAAAGCGCTACATACGATGATTGAATCAAAGCTCAAATCGGACAAGGAGGTGGGAAATCTGGGGTATCAACTTCGATCGCTGGATTCTAAGTTTGATCAAGTGATAACCCATTTCCAGAGAAGTGAAGATCAAGGAACGAGATCTTTCTCACCTCAAGGAGATCCAGTGGAGTGTTCGACACAGAGATAGATACCAATCACTCGTCGAAGACTTGGAAATATGAAAGTAGGCCAGGTCCGCCTAGTTTTCCTTCTGTACTGGTTGTCCTGACACCTTTGTGAGAGTGTGGTGAAGAAGATAGAGTTACCGATCTTTGAAGGGGAACATCCTTACAGGTGGATCGTTCAACTAGAGAGGTTCTTTAGAACCAGAAGGTATAACGATCACGATAAATTAGAACTGATATCTCTCAGCCTAAGCGGTGCGCTATTGGGGTGGTATAACTGGGAAGGTGAAGAACAAATCACTGACTAAAAGTCTGTTTGCAATTCGTTAAACAGATGGAGGGGAGGATTATGTGAACCTGTTTGAGGAATTATCTTCACAAGTGGAAGGGTTAGATGATGAAACACTTGAAGGATATCGACAAAATTGGGAATGGAACCCAACTTGTTGTGTCAAATGATAAGTAGAGAGTTGTCCAAGAGTAATACCCCGTGGGGGAACGAGTTATCGAGGTATTGCTACGTGTTTTAATAGTGAGAATAAGTTGGGAAATGCATCCAAGATCATCAGTGTTGCAGCTAAACCTGTGATAAAAACCAGCTCATCAAAACAAGACAAACCAAGAAAACTATATGATGCAGAATATGATGAGAGGAAGCGCAAAAAGCTGTGTTTTGGTGGGATGGATCTTGGACGAAGGGTCACATTTACACAAATAGAGAGCTCAGAGTGCTAGTCCAGCATGGACCTGCACCATTAGCACAGAGATCGATAAATCACGTGTGAGGCTTAGAATCAAGGAACGCTTTTGTTTATTCATTTGTAATTATATTTTCATTATGCTCAAATGTTTAGGCCTTGTTTAGTATATAATTAATTAGGATTAAGAAGAGTAAATAAGTTATTAGGCTTTTTATTGTTTAGGCCCATTAAGAAAACGAGAGTTTCCTCTCAGAGAATTTCCTAGGGTTTCTAGGTCTTTGTTTGAAGATTGATACAATTCTCTTCAAGGAAGAAGACGGGTCACTTGGTGGATTTCATTCCCAAGATTGACTGGTACCATTCTAGGTTTGATTTAATTCACCTAGCTAGGAAGAAATGTCCTTAGGCTTGATTAAATTCGTATAGGTTGAGCTTTATCTATCCATCGATTTTTCATCACCCCCACCATCGCCTCTCTCATCTCTTCATCCACCGCCACCCACTTTTATCGAGATATCTTTGACGTTCCGCCCATCACCACCACCACTTTCGCTTATGTTGAATCATCGGATGAGTTTCATGGACCACCAGTCTATGATACTTATGAAGATGAAGAAGAGGAAGAGTTTGAAACAGATCTACATCAAACTTTTGAGATTCATGGAGATTGTCTGGATCTTCGAAGCATCATGTCTCATACTGAAGATCTCCTTGTTGTGAATCAGGTGGTTCACAATGAATCAACTCTAGGAAGTCCAGAGAGGCTTAAGGATCGAGAAGACAATTGTTGGAGGCCATATGACATGCCACAGCCACCAGCTGCTGAGCCGGACTCAATGGATGCTTTTCATCAACTTTCATCCGCTGATAAAGAGGATATATGTTCACTCTTTAACACATTCCGAGCGACTCAGGATGAAGTAGGTAATAGTTTAAACTTCTGTGGATTCATAACTCCAGTATCTAGATCCTCAAAGTTGAATCAGACCGAAAGAAGTTCAGAGCTAAAAGATATGAACTTTACAAGATGGTCAATCTGCAGTGATTATGACTACACGTCACAGCCAGTAATTGATCAGCACAGCACAGCTGATCGACATGTTTCCTTGAAGCAAACTTGGACATTGTGCTTGGGTCTCCTACGGTTCCAACGAGTCATAGAACGCACGCAAATTCCACCTGAGCTTCACGATACATTCCATTTACTAGAGTGGGTCAAACTTGTCGTTATCACTCAAACCATTTGGGTTTGTGATCATACATTGGTCCATCCAACTACTCACAAGTCTGCTACACCGGATGGAGATGGTCAAGAGAGACATTTGAGTGATGAGAAAATTAAGTGTCGAGCAACTAAGGAGCATGGAGAAGGCTCCAACCAACCAATAAAAGACCCCAGAGGAAACCGTTCTGAATGTGCCAGAGACATACGTGTACATCTTGGAGCATATCTAGCCAACCATGAAGAGTTATGCTGCAAATCGACTTGTTCTAGAAACTTGACGCATCTAGGGACCTCCTTCAATTAAAATTGGTTCAAAAGAGTTCAGCATGAGGGAGTTATGTCACTTGCAATCTGGCAGACCTCTAGTGAATTTGATGAAGATGAGCAGATACTCACTGAAGCTCCCAGAACTGACCAGAGCGAACCAGGTATTAATTTTACATTCTCTAGAATCTCGACTCAATTAGTTACGTCTGAAAAGTTGAATCAGTACAAACAGAGCTTGGAGGGAGAGTTATTGACTCTGCAAGTTGGCAGTTTGGTAATGAACAATACTGCATGTCAAGTGCAAAGCGTGAGAAACACTGTTCAACTCGGAGACGATTGGTATCTTGGGTCAATTGGGCATTACTCTTGGACCTTTCGTGGTTTCAACAAGCTCAAGTACCGAAGGAACATCCACCAGATCATCAAGATATTCCTTATCTTCTCAAAGAGGTCAAACCGGTTCCTTTCACTTGTGACTACCGAGCTCGTGAGCTATTCTTGACCCAAATCCAACATCAGCACGCTTTGGTACAGGAAGTGTCCATACTGAAACTCTGGAAGGAGTGTATGAGAAAGAAGAACCTTCGTATCATGCCGAGAGCTTGTGGAGAAGACCGCTTTGGATTCAAAGACGAATCCTTCAAAGCGGGAGGGTTCTAGTGCAGCGTGGACCTGCACCATTAGCACATAGATCAAAAAAGCCGTAAATTGCCTTTGATGGGCTTTTCTTTAAGCCCAAATCACGTGTGAGGCTTAGAATCAAGGAGGGCTTTTGTTTATTCATTTGTAATTATGTATTAATTAAAACCAAATGTTTAGGCCTTGTTTTGTATTTAATTGGGTTGTAAATTTAGGCTCATTAGGATTAGGAAGAATAAAAACGTTATTAGGCTTTTTCTTGTTTAGAACCATTAAGAATTAGGGTTTCCATAGGATTCCTATATAAGTTATAAACCCTTGTACATTTTGGACAGTTGACGTTGAATGAAAATACAGAAAACGAAAGTTTCCTCTCATAGAATTTCCTAGTGTTTCTACATCCTTGTTTGAAGATTGATTCAATTCTCTTCAAGGAAGAAGACGGGTCTCTTGGTGGATTCTATTTCCGAGATTGACTGGTACCCTTCTAGGTTTGATTCGATTCACTTAGCTAGGAAGAAAGGTCCTTAAGGTTGAATAAATTCGCCTAGGTTGAACTTTATTTATCCATCGATTCTTCATCACCCCCACCATCGCCTCTCTCATCTCTTCATCCACTGCCATCCACTTCTATCGAGATCTCTTTGAGATATTTTTATCTCTTGTCCACTTCCACGCTGCACCAAATGCTGACGGTGATTAACGGATGTGATATGAAAATATTATAAATGGGTATCAAAGAGAGTGGGGAGAAAGAAGATGTCCTTGAAGAAAGAAATTTAATGGCTCTGTCGCTGAGTTCTTTCCTAGGATTGGAAGAGGACTCTCTAACATTAACCAAACTATATGGTGAATTGAAAATGTAAGAATCATGGTGATGATGGATAGTGGGGCTTCCCATAATTTCATATCTCCAACTTTGGTAAAGATACTCAAACTGAAAACATAAATGAATGATCAACTAGTGGTGAGGTTGGGAACAAGTCTGACTCTTAATAGATTAGGAATATGTCGAGCCTTACAGGTATCATTCGAGTCTGTACAAATCAAATCTGACTTCATAGCTCTAGAATTGGGTGGAGCGGATATAATGTTGTGAGTGCAATGATTAAGGAAACTTGGTACATGTGAAGTAAGTTGGGAAAAACACGAGTTGTCATTTTGGCATAAAGGAAATTGGGTTACAATCAGAGGTGATCGGAGATATTGTAAAGGAAAAGCTCGTCACTAAATATTTTGCAGCTACCTCATAAGAGTGAGAAGAAAATACAACATGTTCAATTGGCAGGACTAGAACAGGCTGCACATAAACAAGTAGTAATATCGGAGGAGTTGGAAACATTGCTCCGTGATTATTAGCAGATTTTTTTCGAGCCAATGACTTTACTACCTAACAGAGGTTATGAGCATGTGTTTCAGTTGATCAATGGGGCAGATCTAGTGAGTGTAAGACCATATAGGTACCCACATGCTAAAAAGGAAGCAATGAACAAACATGTGGAACAAATGTTGACAACAAGAATTATAAAACCGAGTTAGAGCAATCCTCAAGTCTCGTGTTGCTAGTGAAGAAGAAGGACAACACATGGAGGTTTTGTGTGGATTACATGGTTTTAAACAGAGTGAAAATGACTAATTAATATCCAATACCCATGATAGATCAACTTATAGATGAACTGCAAGGAGCATCTATTTTCTCGAAATTGGATCTCGGATCGGACTATCACAAAATTTGTATGCAAGAACGTGATGTGGAGAAGACTGCATTTCACACAAATGATGGTCACTACAACTTCTTAGTAATGCCATTTGGTTTGATCAATACAGCAGCAACATTCCAGTCCTTCATGAATGACATCTTTGGGTTTATAGGGACTCACATGAAGAGTATTGGAAACATCTCAAAATAGTTTTTGATGCCTTCATACAAAATACCTTATTTGCCAATATGAAAGAAGTACTTATTCGGTCAAACACAAATCGAATATCTCGAGCATGTTATATCAAATATGAGTGAATCGACCAACTCGAGTAAAACTAAGGCGATAAGGAATTGACCAATACATACTACCATTAAGGCATTCTGTGGTTTCCTTGGACTGATTGGCTATTATTGGATATTTTTAAAAGGATATGGCGAGCTAGAATAACCGCTGATAGAATTATTGATAAAGGATCAGTTCGCTTGGTTACAACCCATTCAGTCAATATTTGAGCAGTTGAAACATGTAATGATCTCAGCCCCGGTGTTGGCACTACAGGACTTTGAGAGGTTCTTTGTAGTAGAGGCTGATGCATCAAGTTTTGGATTGGGAGCTGTATTTATGAAAAAAAAATGGGTGGCATATTACATCTATGAATTGAATAAAAAACAGCAATTAAAATCGATCTATGAACGAGTCTTAATGGCCATAATGATGGCAGTGCAAAAATGGTAACACCACTTGTTGGGGCGTCGATTCTTGGTTCGCACGGATTAGAAAAGGCTCAAATTCATGCTGGAACAGCGAGAGATATCTCTTGATTATCAAAGCTAGCCCAACAGATTGATGCAATACATCTTTAATATAGAGTATATACTAGGATTGGAGAATAAGGCATCTGACTGGTTATCAAGAATCGTTTATGCGGAGGAAGGTATAAGAACTGTTCTATTTCTAGCTTTCACATTACCTTCATGAAGGGAGAGAAGGTTAAGAAAGGTTCCAGTTTGGTGGGGACTCGTCTATAGCATAAAGAAGAGATTGCTTATCCCACATTCATCCACCCACATTCCATTGTTGTTGAAAGAGTGTCATGATATTGCAAGGTGGACATTCGGGAGTTTATAAAACTCCGAAACACATCCAGCAGATGGTTCATTGGCATAACATGAGAATAACGGTGTAAAACTATGTGGCTCAATGCACCATTTGTCAGATACATAAGGCATCAACATTGTTCCGACGGATTTAGTGCAACTGATACCCATATCGCAGCAAATTTGGGAAGATGTAGTCATAGATTTTATAGAAGGATTACTGGTTTCTCAATGTGTAGATATTGTGCTAGTAGTGGTTGACAGGCTGAGCAAATACAAACATTTTATCCCTTTAAGACATTCATTCATAGTTGTGGATGTCGTTGGGCATTTCGCCAAGAAGATAGTGAAACTACATGGGTTTCTAAGGTCAATCATATTAGACAGAGACATAATCTTCTTGAGTAAGTTCTGGCAGGAGTGTTTTAAGATGGCTGAGACACAATTAAGGTACAATATAACTTAATTATCATCACCAATTCGATGGTCAAACAGAGGTACTTAATCAATGTCTTGAAGGGTGTGAGACCCGTTCCTTGAGGCCCAATTAGAAAATAAAAATTCAGCCCATTAGGACCGTTAAATAAATAACCCTAGGTGGAGGTAAGTATATATGTGTGTAGTCTCTTCCTAGGTTTATTTTGGAAAAAACCTCATAAATCTAAAAAGAATCCCAAAACTTAGTTGTCATCTGATCTGATCACGTGAAAGAAAAAACCGAAACGGAGAACAAATACGATTTATAATGGAAAAAAATTTAGTGAGTAGCTTTTCAACACCAAGATCTACGCGTAGCAAAACGCGGAATCGAATTCGGAGTTGTGCTTCAAAAGTTATGGTGGGTTTACGAAGGCTAATCTCTGGAGATCAAATCCGTGTTTACCCATGTTGATAAGAAGTTTCCCGGCGAACCAGAAGGATCCATAAGGAGATCAGAATATCGTTGGAAAGCCTCAAGGGTCTAGTGTTCAGATCATTTGCCAATCCAGATTCGGAGGTTGAAACCATCGGCGAAACGTATTTCAATTAGGCGGTCTATTTCTCAATCATTTTCAAGCCTAGGCTAATGTGAGGATATGATTTGCGAGTCCTTAGCTCTTCCTTAATTTATACAAGTGTTAATCCTATATTATTAGATATATATCTTGGGTTATATAATATTGTATTATGATATTTGGTATTTTGGTGATAATAGGATTAGTTGATGTGATTATTTATATATATGTGTGATTATGGGACATCTCAAGAGAGATGTATCATTGGTTGGTATGATTTTTGAATGATTATTGGTTAAATGATTGGTTAAAGGATTGATTAAAGGAAGTAAAGATGTGTCTCTAAAAGAGTTGTGATGGTAAGTAATTGGGTTACAGGCCGGCAATCTCCGCGGAAAGAGACATGGTCTAGAGTGGACTAACGGGTTCGCTACATCCCAAAATCCGTTGACGAGCTAAAGAGGATCGAGTTACGGGCCGTGGTCTCCCAACCGAGGGGCTCTGGAGATATTAGTGAGGATGGTTGAGCCATTGATTGCGACATTGGCTGGTACTGGCAGTTCAATCTGATTGGTACAACTCGTTGTAAAATACAAGTTGTATGTGAATGCTTTCTGTGTATAGAGGATACACTTTGTGTGAATTAAGTTTGAGATTTGTGTCTCAGTGTGCAGAAGTGATCTCTTCACTGAGTAATCCCTCTGTTTTTCTCCCTTTTCCAAGATTTTTATTCAGGGTTTTGGTGTTGGTGGATTTTTTAAAGAATGATTTTTGACAAGACCAAAGAATAACCCGATGTCTCCTAGAATTGGGAGTGGGGTGTTACAAAGGGTATCTCCGTTGTTTTGCTTCAGCACATCCGAGAACTTGGAGTCGGTTTATGTCATGAGCAGAACTTTGGTATAATACTTCCTTCCATACCTCATTGCATAGTACACCTTTAAAGGTGGTTTATGGAAGAGGTTCACCTCAGATTATAACCTTTGAAAGTTGTTCCACTAACAACTTTGAGTTAGAGAAGATGCTGTGTTAGCGAGATGATATGCTATTATAGATCAAAGATCACTTGGTTCGAGTTCGAAGTGACATGAAACAATCAGCTCATACGAGGAGAAGGGAGTTGGAATTTCAGGTTGGCGACCATGTGTTTTTCAAACTGCGTCCCTATCTCCAACAGTCGGTAGCCAAGCGTTAGTTTCAGAAACTGGCAGCTTGGTATTATGGAACATTTGAGGTGTTGGCCTGCATTGGAAAGGTTGCTTATCAGTTAAAGTTACCTCTGAAATTAGTCATTCAGCTGGTGTTCCATGTATCACAACTTAAACCGGTGATTGGTAAGAAACATCAAGTTTATCCTCTACTAGACTCGATGGACTCATTGAGAAATGATGGGGGAGAACAATAGCAAGTGTTACATAAACGCTATGACTGTGAAGGCTACATGGAGGTTCTGATTCATTGGAAATGACAACCCAATTATGAGGATTATTAGGTGAAGGTGAATGACAACCCAATAAATTATTGACAACCCAATTAATTAATGAAAACCCATTAATTATTGGGTGAAGGTGAGATCATTGAGATGATTCACACTCAAAGATTGATACATGACGACGTGTTTAATGAGAGTGATATGCGAAATCATAAGTTTTATTCGTCGTTATGTTGGTTGATATGTTTGTTATTCTTGTGGAAAAAGTTTGGTTTGGTTAAAGCTTTTTGTATAATTGCAGGAAAGGAAACAGTTAACGAGCTTTTCGGGACAAGAGTAGCAGTGTTAGCTGGAGATTTCATGTTTGCTAAAGCTTCATGGTACTTAGCCAATCTCAAGAATCTTCAAGTGACTAAGCTCATAAGTAAAGTACATTGTTACTCTTACATTGTTTCTCTTACATTGTTTCTTTTGTGTGGTTATGTTATGTACCTTATCATTGAATGTTGTGTCCCAAACATTATTTTATGTTTTCAGGCGATCAAAGACCTTGCAAGCGGAGAGATAAAGCACACGTCGAGTTTATTTGACTATGACACTAAGCTTGGCGACTACTTACTTAAGAGTTTCTACAAGATAGCTTCTTCAATGGCTGCGAGCACAAAAGGAACTGCTACCTTCAGCAGAGTTGAGACTAATGTGACTTAGCACATTTATGAGCTTGGGAAGAATCTTGGCCTCTCTTTCCAAATGGACGATTACATATAAGGTACTTGCTCTATAGTGTAAACCACAAATAAAAAATGGTTTTAGGCTAAAAAATGAATAACATTTATCAAAAATCAACAAAAATATAGTGAAATGATTTTAAGAAAGCTATAGTCCATTCATTTATCAAAAATAAAGTTTCAAACCAAAAAAATGAATATCTAAAAAGTATCAAAAATCAACCCAAAAAAAGAGTGAAAATAATTTTGAGAAGGTTATAGTCCACAAATTTTTTTAAAAAATAAAGTTTTAAGCCAAAAAAATGAAAATCAAAAACCAACAAAAAATGAAGTGAGATCTTGAGAAGTCTATAGTCAACATATTTAACAAAAATAAGGTTTTAAGCCAAAAAAACAAAAATTTATAAATTATAAAAAAATAAATATAAAATATAGTGAAAATAATTTTGAGAAACCTATAATCCAGACATTTAGCAAAAAAAAAGTTTTAAGCCAAAAAACAAAAATCTATGAATTATCAAAAATCAATAGAAATGCAATGAAAATGATTTATAAGGCTATAGTCCACATCTTTACCAAGACATAAGGTTCTAAAGCAAAAAAATGAAAATCTATAATTATCAAAAATGAACAAAAAAGCTGAGTGAAAATCATTTTGAGAAGGGTATAGCGCACATATTTAATTAATGTTGTAGACACTTTATTATTTATGATTACTAAAAGAAATTAAAAGAGCTTTATCGCTAAGAAATGGTAACATAAAGGAGCTGATAACCAAGATTTAAAGTTGATCAAGTCCCTGAGAGAGCTTTTGTGTAATACGTGAGTACCCTTAGAGTCAACATGTTTCTATAGGTTGGATAGTGTAGCAGCAAATTCATCTTGTAAGCTCCTCTTATCACCTACAAAATTTGAAGTCAGTATCAAAATACATACAAGAAAAACATTATTAAACTAATAGTAATCTAGACGAAAATGGTTAGAGATATATTCAAAAGGAAGATTTACAACTAAAAAATATTAATCATGTTTACAAAAACGTTTGTTGGAATGTGATAGATATCCACATCAAATTGATATATGAGCCGCTCTATTCTTGTCAATTGGTTTTGAGTTAGAAACTCATCTTTCTTATCAAATTAGTTTACATTTCGGATAGCTCTAGCGATAATGTATCGGGTGGCTTCATCATGGTAGTAAATGAGTTCTATTAATTTTAGGAGGGCTTTTTGCCTTATGAACTTGTTGAAAGGCCACAGATTTAACATGTTCTCCAAAAACATATGACCAATTTTCCAAAACCAGTCTTGTAAAAATGTTTGTGGAAGTCCTGCAAACATGCAAATGTCGAAATTTTTTATCCAGATGACCAATTTTATACAAGCATATTACATGATATTGTTTTTTGTTTTCAATTATAATATAGCTAAGAGAGTATTGAAATGAAATCTAACTCACAAAGAGAGCGATAAAGAACATGCTACACAGCCATATAGAGTGTTCCTCTTCTTAGTGTTGTTTTTGCGTCTTCATATGTTATTTTCTCTGCATTTCTACTCTCATTCTCGGAATCTTCTGCTCGAATCTTTTTTCCCTCAGAAAATTCTCAAGAAAAGAAAAAAAGGTTATGTTCTGTCTTTTTCTTTAACCAAAATGTACTCTAGTGTTAAGGATTTCACCTGTATACGCCAAAAGAGATTCGCACTGGCTTTGAAACTTGATCGGTTGTCTGTAAAAATCTGGCGAGCCTCAACTTCAGTTAGTTCTTCTAGAGAGTCTGTGTTTGTATCAAACTTCAGTTAGATCTTTTTCTGCCTCTATTCTGATCCTTAGCCTCCACATTTTTTGTCAATCCTACTACAACTACAAAGAACAACTTCTCAAGTCTCTGTATATATATTTTGTTAGAATTTATATTATTTTGTGTATCCAATTATGTTGTATCAATCTCTTAAGCAATTAGTTTATCATGTTACTGTAAACAACCCATTATAGTATCTAATCATATACTAGATTGTATCAAAAGTCTGGTACAATGTCAAACTTTATAAGATTTTATACTAAAATCAAATGGTAATGTATGGAGTGATATATATATATATATATTATATATACTAAAAGTGTTTAATAAGAAAGATTTTCAAGTAAAAGATTCCTAAAAAATGTATAAACAACATAGAGTTGTATGATATTCATCAGAAATTTCATAATAATATCTATTATCAGTTTTAAATTAATGCAACATAAAGTTGTATGATATTCATCAGAAAATTAATTGTCTTATATATAATAACCAAGGGGGAAATCTAAAATACAGATTCTAGACATTTATATTGACTAGTATTTGTTAACAAAACCAATACAATACTGAATATTATATTATCTAAATTTTTGAGATAGATTCCATTGATATCTTAATGCTCATGTGCATTAATGGCATTTAGTTTGAGTGTTCTTATTTGTTATTGCTTGACTCATCTGAAAATTTGAAAAGATTGCTTCTCTTATCAACATATCTCAGTGCGAGAGAAATTGTTGGGTGGTACAAGATCTTTGGACGTCGAAGGTACCATTACAAAGGGCGATGGTGATGGTGAAAGCATATAAAACAACTGGTTCATCTTATTTCAGTCTAGTGCAAGCCAAAACATCTTCTCATTGGACTCGTACCATTACTTGTAACAAAAATTTGAAAAATAGATAAATTTTGGGTTTTAAGAATATAATTGGGTGTATCTACTAAATAAAGTATCATGTACTAAGTTAAGGTACCAAAGCAAGATCTGGATTTTATATATATATGTAGCATTCAA
>WJSH01002166.1:6906-23249 GCA_009757365.2 Lepidium campestre
GCCCCACAGGTTCACTTACACCTGTAAACTCAACTTCAACCTTGTCGTCATGGTGTTTGGCTACTTTCTGCATCTTTGTTGGACCCCTTATATTTTTTTTCTGTGTCTCTGACTCTTGAGTTTGTGCCTCTTGAGTGGACTCGAAAATACTTGCTGTATCTTCTTCCTCAACTTCAATGTTCTTCTCAATACGTGGAGAAGATTCAGCTTTTTCCTCAATATCATCAGTTTCTTTCTGAATATCAGCAGCTTCTTTCTGAATATCAGCAGCTTCTTCTTGAATTTCATCAACAGCTTCTTTCTGAATATTAACAGCTTCTTCTTGAATTTTATCATCAGCTTCTTTCTGAAGATCAACAACTTCTTCTTGAATTCCATCAGTTATTTTTTCAATCTCAGTAGATTTATCAATAGCATGATAATTCTTCTTCTCATTATGCTTCTTTGTCTTTTTTCTCTTTGTTTCTACAATAGGAGTGACTTCTATGCATGCTTGTCGCTTAATTCTACGATTAACACCAGAAACAGTCTTCATTTCTCACCTGAAACAAAACAAAAACAGTTAATAATTCTACAAAAAACTAATCCATAACCAAGACTCCTTCACAATCATCTCTAACACAAAAACTTTCGTCTTCATCTGATTGGTTTCCTGATTCTTCAATCTCTTGAACTGTTGGTGGAGCCGTTATAACTACATACCAGGGAGAATCCTCATCTTCTCTTGAGTAGAAGACTTGTTAAGCCTGTGATGAGAAAATATATGGATCCTGTAGATATGAGGATTGGTTCATATGGAGGTTCACCAATGTAAAGCCATCTTCCTCTTTAACACCATTTCCTTTGTTTGCCCAATTACACTTAAATACTGGAACCTGGAACATGTGGTAATCCAACAATATGATCTCCTTTATCACATCATAAAATAAAACTACGTCTGCCATGTGTCTTGAATCTCGAGCACTATACCTACACATAGAGAATGCTTCATATGTTACTCCACTGTTTTGAGTCTTCCGCTTTACATCTTCTATATGAAACGATGCCCATTAACAACATATCCCTTATAAGATTGCGCAATATTTCTAGAACCAAAAGCAAGCCATCTCTGCCTTATCGAATGATCCTTTGAGTTTGTTGGTACCTTATAAGAAAATGTACAAAATAAAGTTAACAGCAAAACTAACATAATAGAATGTAAAACAACAGATGCATACATTTTGCCTTATTCACTGTGCAAACCTTTCATTGTGATATTTCCATAAAAGAGTTTCACTTCTAGCACATTTCGCATATATATATTGAAGTTCTTCCAAATGTAACCTAAAAAGTTAGAAGTTAGATACATTACATACTATATATAGTACATAATAAGTTGCACTTACTCAACATATGGATCTATAACTGATGTGTTCATTAGAGCATATCGGTGAGCTATGTCTCGGTCCTTGTCTGTAAGGGTAAACTATGTGGCCTTTTGAAGAGGTTGACCTTCAAGTGCTAGATGATCTGAACCAATATCTTCATTACAGTTAACTGCTTCTTCGGTAGGTACAAAGTTTTTAAGAAACTCTAGGCAAAAGGCAAGGCATTCTCCAGCTAGATACCCTCAGCCATGCATGCTTTTGGTCTTGCAAAATTCTTAACATATGTCTTCACCGTTTTTGTACCTACTACCTACATCTCAAACAAAAAATATACTAGTCCAAAAAATTACTACAACCAAAATACAATATAAGTAACCAACCAAAAGAAAACTTCTCAAAAGGGTACATCCAACGAAAATGTACTGGTCCACCTAACCTTGCTTCCCTTGCTAGATGTACAGGTAGGTGGAACATTATATCAAAGAGTGAAGGAGGAAAGTATCTTTCTAGCAAGCATAAAGTTTTCACAGCCTCAGACTCCAAGTTTAACAACTTCTCTGGGTCTATGACCCGTTGACATAATCTGTTAAAGTAGTTACATAGACGATTCACTGCAACTCTTGGTCCTTTAGGAAGTAAGCCCCTCAATGCCACATGAAACAGATTTCATATTAAAACATGATGATCATGTGACTTCATATTACCAATTACAGGTGGATCAACTGTAATACAATTGATAATATTGACACAATAACCATCATGACCTCTGAATTTAGACAACCTCTTACAAAATTTTTTTTTTTTCATCTTTGGACAACCAATAAGCAGTTGGAGGCAAATATGTTTTTTACCCACGTACCTCAGTGTGTAAGTTTCTTCTAATGCCCATATCTTCTAAATCTTTGCGTGCATTCACTCCATCTTTGGATTTACAATTATGCATCAGTGAAAGCAACAAAGTATCACACACATTTTTACACATTTTTCTCCACATGCATCACATCAATGTTGTGACACACCGGCATATCCTACAGCAAGTACCATAAGTAGTTATTACTACATTAATGCATCATATATATACAAACTGTTTTATGAATAAATGTTTACATTCCAATATGGTAAGTCAAAGAAGACATAACCCTTTTTCCACTTTCAAAAATCAGAGTTTTCATCAAGATCTACATGTGCAATCACTTCATCTTTGCTTATATCTGATCTTTTCCTTTTGCTTTTCTTGTCCAAGGGCTTGCCAAAATCATTTCTAAAGTCTCTCAGTGTCTCAAATATTTGACCTCCACTTTGAATTCTATTTGCAGTCTCACTTTCAATGGTATTGTCAAACCAAACTTTTTTCCTTCGAAAAGGATGACAAGGTCTGAGTCGTTTCCTGTTGCCCATAGACACAAACTTTCTACTGAACTTTAGCCACCTATGTGGTGTATCTTTCCCACAGTCTTTACATGCTTGTTTCCCCTTCACCTTGCATCCAACCAATGTTCTCAAGGCAGGGTAGTCAGTAATTGTCCACAACAAAATAGCTTTAAGAGTAAACATCTCCTTTGAAAATGCATCATAAACTTCCATATCTTCATTCCATAAATCTCTTAGATCATCTATCAAAGGTTGTAGGTAGACGTCAATGTTATTGCTTGGTGCAGTTGGACTAGGAATAAGCATTGTGAACATGATATTCTCAGCTTTTATGCACTTCTTTGGAGCCATATTGTAATTCATTAACAAAACAGGCCAGGTACTGTACATGGTGTTCTGAATTGAGAATGGATTCATCCCATCAGTCAAGAGTCCTAGTCTGAGGTTTCTAGCTTCAACTGCAAACTTCAGCCACTTGTCATTCACCTGCACCCAAGTTAATGAGTCAACATGATGCCTCACTGTACCATCTTCACTAGCATTTGAGAAATGCCAAGTCAACTCCTCAACCAACCTTTTTGATCTAAACATCCTTTTGAATCTATATTTGATAGGAAGATAGCTTAACACCTTTGCTGGAATCCCTTTCTTCTCCTCACTGATGTGTTTGTCCCTTTTCCCATCTCGAATCATTACATCTTGGACAAGTAACCATATCCTCATATTCATTCCGATAAAGAACACAATCATTCTTGTAGGCATGAATAATTTCATATCCAAAACCAAAGATCTTCAGGAATTTCTTCATCTCATCAGTCGACTTTAGGAGGACATTTCTCTCAGGCAACATGTCATGGACTAGCATCAGGAGCTGATCGAAGTAGTTTCTGACATTCCACTCTTCACCTTGATTCTGTAAATCCCCATGATTGCAGAAACCTTGGTGTAGTTGAGACAAGTCAAGTACAATGGAGTTTCAGCATCCTCTAGCTTTTTTCTAAACTCAGATTCTTCTCCATCTCCATCACCTTCTAACTGATCTCCATTGTGACTTTCAGACCTTTCACTGCATTCACTTGCTAAAAAAGCAGTCCTAATCAAATTGTAAGCCTCATGCTCTACTGTTGTTACTTCACTACCCTTATATTCCCTTATTTCCCCATGCTTGTTCCAACATTTATTTCTCTTATACTTGTGATCCATCCCTTTTATCACTATATGATCCAACATTGTCCCAAGTGGCTAATGACAAACATTGCGGCATACGATACAAGGACAGAATATATGCGACAAATTACCTTTTTTTTTGCTGATTCATAAACAAAACTAGTTGCTCCTTACTCGTACTCAAGGCTAGCCCTACAAGGTAAGTTTAAGTGGAAGATTAAAATTCATTAATCAAAGAATACATTATACAGAATTTAGTATGTAATTATATTACTCAGAAACAAATTCATACCTTGGTAGCCATACCCAAGCCTTATCCATGTTACCACAGCTCCAAACGAAATATACGCATACAAATTTACCAAACAGTTATATAAACAAATTTTCAAAAACTATATACAAATCTGGACTGAATGAAATCTCATTAGTTGAGATACCTTTAAATTAAGTTTCTGTTTCTTCTTTGTTTGATGATTTCCAACTACAAGAGATTACAAAAATGATAACTCTATTAGATAGTTTCAGTTTCGATAATAAAAATCAAACTTCAACATACAATAACAATCACATATTAAGCAAAAATACCTTAAAATAAAAATACAACTACTAAAAACTATCTTAGAATCTTTAAATTTACTTATGTTATAAAAATCTAAACTTGAAATCGAAATCAACAAATTCGATACCTTAGATTGAGTTTTCACTGCGAGATGTACACATAGACTGAATGGGGAAACTGATATCGACGAGATTAAAGACGAAACATACTGATTCAGAGTAAGAAAATGAGAAAGAGAAAGAGATCGAAATTGGCTGAGAAAGTCAGTGAAATTGATCGAGAAAGAGAACGATAGATAGAGAGAAAGAGATGCAAAGAGTTTAGAGTTCGAAAGAGGAATAAACCCTAATTGTACCCAAATTTTTTTAGTAGATTTTACTTAGGCGCAGAGAAAAAATCCAATTCCCGGTTCACATGTACAATAGCGATTCAAAATATATATTTGCTATTATAGAATTGTTGGTAACAAAAGTGTATGCGCGTAAACAATAAAATTTTGCCGTTCACCATTACATCGCGTTTACAAAAAACAAACGTTATGCAAAATAAACAATAGCATTTCAATTAAAAACGTTATCGTGAACTGCGATTAATACTCCGATTTCTTGTAGTGAAAAAAGAAAAGTGACTTGTTATCTAGTGATGAGTATGTAGGTTTAGAATTGAGTGTTATAAACTTAGCGGTTGGGTAATGTTATCCTATGAAGGAGGAGTTGGAAATGAGGTTGAAGATTTTAGCTGTTACATGTCGGTTTGGTTTTGACATCGTAGCTTCAACACGAGTATTTTTTCGGGTCAGATGTTGGGTGCCATGTTGCCAATGGAAAGTACGTGCTACGTTAGTTGATAGTACGTCTAGCTTTTTATTAAAGATTATGTGCAACAGCACACTTGTTCTGTGACTGAGCGATCATGTCGTGGAAGACAAGCTACTCCTCACACTCTGGCTCGCCTTTACATAGATTGTTTTGGCGGTGTTGGTCTTTCGGTTATGTAGATGTATGTTGATGATTGTCTTAAAAAGCGTTATGGAGTTTTTGTGTAGGTTTACTATACACGCTTTGTAGGTTTATGTTCGTTTCAATATAGGTTTATGGGATAAAAGTGGTTCGTGGTAGGTTTGTGGTCCGTTGTAGGTATTTCGATGTAGTATTGTAGGTTTTTGTTAAGTGTTTAATATGTACTGCCATGTAGGGGTGTAGGTTTTTGTTTTCTCTTATGTAGGTTTTGTTAACTGTTTTGGAGGTTTTAATTGTGTACTGTTCGGTTATATCTACATCTATTTGTCGCAGTTGAAATATTGGAAGGCTCATCGTACTTTAAAAGAAGCACGAGAATTGGTTAGAGGGTCATCAGAGAGCAGCTTTGAAGACTATCCGTCTTACTTATTCATGATAGGATGAGCTAATCCCATAACACTTATAAAGCTGGAAGTTGACCAAGACAACAAATTCAAGTTCCTTTTCATTGTGTTTGATGCAAAAATCCAAGGATTTTTATATATGAGGAAAGTTATTGTTGTTGATGAGATCTTTTTGCAAGGAAATATAAAGGGACTCTTCTTACCGCAACTATGCAAGATGGAAATTTTAACATATTTCCAATAACGTTTGGAGTCGTGGATACCGAGAATGATGAATCTTGAGAATGGTTTTTTAGACAGCTAAACTGTGTTATCCATGATTATGATGAACTCACAATTATTTCAGACAGACATAGATCGATAGGTATAATACTTCGCGCTTTGTAGGTTTCCATAACACTTACGTAGTTTTCTTACGTACATTGAAGGTTTGTCCTGCTAGTAATGTAGTTTTGCATTGATGATACTTGGGTTCCCCATTTGTTTTGAAATGTAGGTAATGCGATAAAGAAAGTATTCCCCCTTTCGGCAAGGGGAATTTTCACTTACCATTTGCGCAAAAATATCTTGCTGAAGTTCAGGGGCGGCAAGTCTTTTAAGCTAATTAAGAGGGTTACAACGGCGTATAGATTGACAGATTTCAACGACCTACTAGCCCATATTCAAGAATTGAATCCTCCACTACACGCTTATTTACTTAGGGCTGACGTTGCATTGTGGAGTCGTGTTCATTTCCCAGGTAACCGATACAACATGACCACGACAAAGATAGCACAATCTATCAACTATGCCTTGAGTGAGGCAAGGACTTTTCCAATTGTCCAACTTATTGATGTAATAAGGTCCAAGTTAACGAGGTGGTTCATAACTAGGAGGAAAAATGCTAGTTTAATGACAACCGCTCTAATAGCTTGCGTTGAAAAAGTCCTCAAGGTATAATAATCCGTGTTTGGTAGTATTGTAGGTTTTGTATTGATGCTATATGGGTTAATCTTAAATGTTTTTATATGTACGTTGGTACTATAGGTCTTGGCAACCTTCGTTGTAGTTTTACAAGTCCTTTAAAGTAGGTTTACTTATGAATTACTTTTGTTTACTCCCTTTCAATTGTAGGAAATAGTGGAGAAAACAAAGCATTTCAACGTACAACAAATAGATGAAGATTAATAACAAGTCACGAATAACACAAGTTCAAATGTTGTAAATTTGACCTCCAGGAAATGTTCATGCAAGATGTATGATTTGGATAAAATTCCTTGTGTCCACGCTCTTGCTGCCGATATAAGTGCAAGTGTTCTAATAGTCTCCCTTTCCATTTGTTCTACCACACCTTCAATCTCTACAACGCGTATATGAAATATGTTAAACCTAGAGATGCTTCAACACCTATACCAGATGAAATGGCGAAAAAAATTTGTAAACCCCCAGCCATACGTAAGCAATCTGGTATGCCAAAAAACTCAAGAATGAAAGGTTTCCTAGAGGTTGCTGCTTAGACAAAATGGCCTATAAAGACGTACAGTTGTACAAAATGTGGCCAAGTTGGCTATAATAGTATAACGTGTCCATCATGAATTGCTTATGTGGTTAAATATGTTGGAACATTAGTTTGTATTTGTAACTTACAATGTTGTAATTTAAATCTACAGTGTTACGTAAGAAGCGTACATTATTACTTAATAAACCTAAAGTGTTACGTAAGAAACCTACATTACAAGTACACGGGTCCAACACTTATTTTACGGTTACTTGTTCAGATGTGGGTTCATATTCAAAACCTAACCAACCAAAAACAGGACCATAACAAAACAGCATGTCCATTTCATTGTTAAACATTCTCATTGTAGGTTTCTTTAGATAACCTACATAAGTAATATGAAATTCCATTGTAGGTTGATCTTAAACCTACAAAGCTGTTTCACGTTGAACCTACAAAACATATTAGGTGTTTATTACAAAACGTTAACTTAGTTAAATCCTACCAAATATTGCATGATACAAAACCTACATAGTTACATCAAAAACCTACATTGTTATAATATTTAAAACGTATAGCACTCCAGGCTGAGTGTCGGTCTGCAATCCATATTTATCATCACATTCTCCCCGTGGATTGGGATCACTCATGGGAAGGCGAATTCCATGTCACCGAGAAGCTCATCCAATAATTCAGTCGCGTATTTGAGCCGCAGAAATGGCATGTTGTTGTCATCAACACCAGCGAAGCTGGCGCCAAAGGCCAAGCACTCCATGAACTTAAGAGCATAAATCCCATAATCTCCAGCAAACCTCTGTTGTGTAACGTTTTTCACCCTGTACATCTTGAACGCGGACTTACTAATCTTGGCATGCTCTTGCGGAGGTGCAAATTGCTTTAGCATCAGTGGAACTACATTGGTACATAAAGAAAATTTGGAAACCTACATAACTCACTGTAAACGTACATAACAACATAACAAAACCTACAATCCAAGTAAACCTACATAGGCACATGAGAAAACCTACACACCAACACATCATAAATTAACCAGTGAAACGATCAAGAACAAACCCACATAACAGAAAGTAAACCTACTTGAGAGAATCCACAAAACCTACATAACATATTTTCATTCAGTTGAACCCTCTAGATTTGAAGGAATGGAAGACGTACATGTGTCTCTAGCCAGCCATAATGATGATCCTATGCTGGCCAATCCGACTTTGGTGTCATTAGCTGGAGGTAGAAATCTACATTTGTTTTAAGACCGCCATCGTACCTTGTAGGTTGAAAATATGTTAAAAACTAGCTGGTACAAGCATTAGGCTACAAACTCCACAAATAATCGACTTACAATTCACTAGACACATATTCCATAAGTGCGTCCAGTAGTCTATCTTCATAAGAAGCAATTGGATCGTACACACATTCAGAAAGAGTTACCCCTTGCATAATACGCTTCAAAACCGAACATCCCTTGAAAGGGGTTATCTGTAAAAAAAGAATAGATAAACCTACAAGGACGGATGACAAACCTACAAAATAATAACATGACGAAACCTACATAACCGTTAACCGAAAACCAACGAAACCTACAATACTACATGTCAAAAACCTACATCAAAGAACTATAAACCTACATCCCTAAATGCCAAAACATACAAAGTGGACTTACCTGGGTAGCAGAGAGATTCGGTTTTCGAGCCACTCATTTTGGAAGAACTGTATTTGTCAAAGCATTCAAGTTATCGTTTGCTTTGTTAGATGATTCCCCCGCCTTATTTTCTTCCACCCTCAACCAATCATCATTAATTAGAGGACAGGGTAGAGGTGTCTTTAAAGGTACCAGTTGTGTCCCTGGATTTGTCTCAACACGTACCGCTGATCTTACAGGAGAGGGTAAAGGTGTCTTCAAAGATATTAGTTGTTTCCCTAGAGTTGTCTTAACACCTACCTCTGATCTTGTAGGAGAGGGTAGAGGTGCCTTCAAAGGTATCAGCTCTTTCCTTGGAGTTGTCTCAATAGCTGCCTTTATTCTTACAACTTGTGTGGAGGGATTCTTTGGGTCCGATGTTTGTTATGTGACGATCTTCAAGACTGTGCATTCTGAATGAATAATATATGAAAACCCACAAATCTGTTTTATTAAACCTACAACTCATGTCGCAGAAGTACAAAAGTTGGTACATAAATATAAATAAACCTAAAAAGCAAAAAAATAAAAACCCACAAAGCTGTTTCATTACGTAATAAACCTACATACCAATATAATGCAGTTCTGTCAAGTTTTACATTTTTATTCGAAAACTCACAACCCTTTCAAACTAAACCTACAACTCTGAAACAAGTGACCTACATAACACACAACATTTAATCTATTCGAAATGTTCCCTTAAAAAAGAACAATATGTACCCGAGTTTTGTCATCTTCTCTCTCAACCCCACCCTCTTTCTCTATGTTCTCCTCCTAAACATCTCGAGGAGGAGAATTGGTGGTTTCCAATGCAATTTCATTGTTTATAGGTGGACTCTCAAATCCGCACATTCTGGACTCCAAGTCCGACCAATTCTTCACTTCTTCCTTCAAACTGACCAAATCGGTTCGCAAACCGTCCAAATCATTTTGCAAGCCGTCCAAATCGGTTCGCAAACCGTCCCACATTTCATCCTTTTTCTTATCACCCTCGTCCAATTTTAGCAACACACGCACCATCAAGTTCATCACGGAAGAATGTTCCTTCTCTCTCACTTTCTCTTTCATAAAGGAGATCAAAGAGATATTCAAATCCTCCTTATCGCTAGAGCTAGCCACCTGCTTTAGCTTATTCTACTTTGAAGCGTGAGTCAGAGCTTTCTTAGAAGCCTCACACTTCTCCTTATCACGTATCACTACTCCCTACACTAAGACATCATACAATTTTACAAACCTACATTGTGGAATCAATTAACCTACACAAGGAACATAGGGGATATCAACCTAAAACAGGTAAAAAAAATTTTATAAAACCTACAAACCTGCGACTATAAACCTACAAACCTGCTACTATAAACCTACAAAACAGCTTTGAGAAACCTATAGAAGGTTAATCATAAACCTACATACAAGCCAAACAAAACCTACACAATCAGCGACCAAAACCTACAAAAGGTTATTCAAAACTTACAAAGCCTTAGATCTAACAATCACACACTAAATTGGAGATCAACTGACCTTCCTTGCTTTTTTTCCCGAATTATCCTTTTGCAAAATCTTCCTCTTCTTTCGGGCATCCCAGAAAGTCTCGCCCAGTGTGCCGTCAAGAATATCTTTAATCATGTTGTTGAGCCTAGGGTCCATACTCGTCTCACCCTCCCATACGGGATATATTTCTTCTAGCAGCTTGACCACCATGTTTTTAAGAACACGATTCTGTTAAATATGTTGATGTGTTAGCTAATCGAAAAACCTACAACATTTTAAAAAGCCTACATCCCATGAGTAAAAACCTACACCGATTGTAAACAAAACTACATAACTTGCCATCTAAAGCGCGCTCTCTTTCCAGCTTTAGAACTTCCTCCGGATTTACTCCTCTCTTAACCTCCCAACGAAACAGCGACGGCTCCACACCATCAAGACGTGTACCACATTTGGCTCCAAGCGCAGGGATGTACTCACATGCCCATAACAGCAGGACATGTACACAACCATGCATTGTGTACGACTGACCATCAAAGGACGCCAGTTTAATGGATCAGATGATCGATTGGAAAGCATCCCGACCCCACGAATACCTTTTAAAGACCTCTACATCTAGCACCCTCTTAGCAGCAGAAAGAGGGACATGGCTGCCTCGGTGGACACTGTATATTGCGACTTGCAAAACAAAAAGGAGACCTAACATTCTCCTTCTCTCAAATGACCAGTGCCTACAAAAAATATATCAACACACGTTATTATAAAACCTACAACGCTTTACAATAAATCTACATAACTTCAACCAAAACCTACACAATGCTACAAAATTACAATAAATGTACACATCCAGAAACCAATATACTTGCTATCTATATCACAAACCTACATATCCAATCACGAAACCTACGTAGAACATCAAAAAACCTACATAACAATTCACAAAACCTAAATCAAAAACCTACATCGCATAATTCTTACCTGCATTTATTAAACGCCTCCCACATGTCATGCCAATGAGGCCCATCAGTATTCTTGATCCCAAGCTCTGCCCAAAACTCTTCACGAGAGATCGTCACATCTAGTCCTTCTCCGGACACACCACAGTTCAGACCAGATATCTCTTCAAATTCGAGATGATAGAATCTCAATGGCTGACTTCCAGCCAATACCCAGATCTCATTCGGACTATCAACAACAAGTTTATTCATCATCAACCAGTCAACAGGTTTAGCTACCCAGGTGTACTTCATCGTAGATAGCTTCAGAACTACTCCTACAGAGAAGTTATCCCGTATATCATTGAAGGCATCTTGACCAATTGCAAGAAGCATTTCATTGAAATCCTTAAGTTTACACCAATGATTGAAGCTCCTAGATTTTTGAGGAGCACAACCTAACCTATATTGTCACAAAGGATACTCCTTTTATGCCATTGTTGGGAAAAATAACAATACACATTAGGAAACCTACATTACAAACAACAAACCTACATGTCAAACACAAAACCTACACAACGCAACATCAAAAACCTACAAAGGACAAAACTAACCTACATAACGGACTCTACATTACCTTCCAAACCTACATACATACATAATAAAGCTTATAACCTACATTACCTTAAATTCAAAACCTACATTACAAACTCTCATTATCGTCACAAACCCACATATCAAACAATCATCATCCTTACAAGCCTACACAACAAGTACATGTAAACCTTTACAAAATCTACAAAAATATCTTCGCAAATCAACAGATCAAATCGAAGCAGTTATTGTAGCCGTTAACGAAGATTTCTGGAAAACCCAACCAAAAACTTCGAAAATCGATCGATTCATCAACGTTTTTCTTCCTAAATCGGTACCCACATTCAAACAATAGCAACGAAAACCAACAAATATCATACATTTTACTAAAAAATAACAAATCCGACTTCGAAAGACAAAAAAAATCGCAAAAAAAACTTCATTTTTTTCTTGAACTTACTTAAATTTATGCAGATATTCCCGTGATAACCACATAAGAAGAAGAATCGTGCCGAGATGAAGAATGAAGAAAAAAAAACGAGAGGAGGAGAAGAACCAGAACAGAAAATCGAAGAAGAAGATTTGGAGTTAGGGTTTGAGAGAATAAGAAAGAAGGAGAAGTTTTTTGCGTTTTCTTTTTTTTGATTTCACAATTTCTAACTTTTTTTGTTTTTTAACTTCTTTTCATTTGCGACTGTTTTTTTTTCTATTTTGTTTTTTTTTACTTCTTTTCTTTGTTTTGTCAACAAAAACCAAAATTAGACAAATAAAAAATTAAATCATAATGGTAATTCTGTAATAAAAAAAGGACACAAAAAATATTATGTAATTTACTCATGTGGGAAAATGTCAAGCTTGCCAAAAGAGTAGTCTAGTAATTAACCCTACTTATTGGACTATGCTAGTCATTCTTTCTAATTTCAAACACGAAAGAAAAATGAAAAAAAAAAACAAAAATTTTTTAAAATCAATTGAGGATTTGCCGATTTTTTTACTTATTATTTTTTTTTTATAAAAACCTGTTTGTTAATTCTACAAATTATCACACAAAAAAAACAGCACATTAAATTCCAATACAATGCAATATACACATTTGAAAACAGATTGAAACTATAATGTCAATATAATGTCAAGTAGGTATACTTGAAACCTGAAATCGAATCCAAACTCGATCTGAACTCAGATTAACCAAATCAAACCATACTAGACCTAACAAAATACTCGAATAAATTATTGATTATGAAAGTTTAGATACCCGAACTGAACTTGAACCGAACCGAAAACTCAATAGGTACTCGAAATACAATTATATATTTTAAAATAATCATTTATATATAAAATTTAAATATCAAAATATTTTAAATTATAATTATAAATATAAATATATTAATTAATTGTCATTAAGTAGGTGACTCAGTTGACTTGCCCTTGATCTAGCTCGACATCAGGTGGTGAGTTCAAATCCCACTTTGCGTTATGATTTTCCTAAGAATTTTTTATTTTTAAAAATAATTTAAAAGAAATTTAGCTAAAAATACCCGAACTCAAATTGAACCGGATCCGAACAAATATAGTTTTTAAGAACCAAACTCGACATGAACCCGAAATTTAGCGAATTGAATCTGACCAGAAATTTAAAAATCTCCGAACAAGTCTTATATAGCTAAGTCCGAAAGATCTGAAACCTGAAAAGTTCGACCTGATCAGTTCGGGTATCCGAACGCCCAAGACTAATGTCAAGTTTGTTTTGTTTTTTATTATCTCAATAAAAAAATTTGTTTATTTAGTAAAAATTCTAGTTTCGAAATCAATTATCTAATAGATTATTTACCCCAAAAATTTAGTTTTTTTAAATTTGAAAACTAAAGATGAAAAATGCAGGTACAAGGGACAGAGAAGAACGGTATTCATGCATTAATTGGTATCTAGATTTTTGGTAGGGTAATTCTGGAAATACAAGAGGTACTCATCGGTTTAATTGGAAAAAAAATGTGTAAAGGTAAAAATCAAGGTGGTTTGAGATTTGAAGCTCTAGAAAAATTTAATACTTTATTAGCAAAATAGTTATGGTGTTTAATCGATTTTCCGAATTCTTTATTAGCCAAAATCTTGAAAGTAAGGTATTATAATAACTCCTCCCCATTGGACCCTAAGACAGTTTCTAGTCTTTCACATTGTTGGTGTATTGTTATCTCAGATAGAGCAATTGTAGAGGTGTAAAGCAGGCTAAATGCCCGCAGGTCAAGTTAAATCCGATCTATGGTGAGTGGATATGGATATATACTTTTTGCCCATTTAAGAAGTGGATTTTGCGGACTGCAGGTCTATCATGTTTTATCCGCGGATTTGCGGGTCAACCCGCAGTCCATGAGTTTTATTAAAAAACAATACATATGTATAAATATATTTTTGTATAGTTGATTAATAACTTAGTTTCTCATAGTTATTATATGGTTTTTGGTTATTAATTTTCTCAGCACTTTACTTTTAAATTAATAAAAAGAAATTAAAAAGTTTTCCAAATAAATAAAAAATAGAGATTTTGAAAGTTTTTGTATATTATTAAATATATTAGAAATATTATTTGACGATTTTTCAATAGGTTTTCAATCAAATATGGTAATTTTATGGAAATTATATTTTATAAGATTCTTCAAAATTTTTACCATTTCACTTATGATATGTCTAATGTTACTATGTATTAGTCTATGTAATAATACATGTGTATTTTTTTTTAATTTATCAATTTTTGTAATTTTTTTACTTTTATCTATTTAAAAATTTGATAGTTTATAGAGTTCACAATGATAAAGATTCTAATATTGACAAAAGCTAATAATATAACGATTTTTCTGTAAAAGTTTAATCTTAAGAATAGTTTTACTTGTTAAAATTATCTAAAAATAATATAATTGAAGCCTAAGGGCCGGCCCACTAATCCGCCAGACTAAGCGGGATGGGGCTAGACATTGTTTTATGAGCCGCCGTCCTAGCGGGCTGCCTCACTGCAGTCAATAAAAAAAATTGTCTATCCATGACAGCCCGGATGAATGTAAGCTGGCCAATCTGACACCTCTAAGCATTGGTTAGAAAATGCATGATAAAAAGAATTGAGAATAGAAAGTCAACTTTGGTTTGTCGTAATAATTTGATCCCATACTCAATTTCTAGACCGGCTAAGGGTATAAGTTCATAATATAACCCAATGTTGAATGTGGATCAATTAATAGATCAAACTCAATAATATGGAGAATTGAATAAATAAATCAGTTGATTGATCCACATGATGTACAATTGATTTTAGGTATTCCTATTTCATGGCGAGATAGAGAAGATTTATGAGGTTGACACTTCATGAAATTGGCAAATATTCAGTAAGGTGTGATTATTAGGTGGAAACAAATATTTCGCATATTGATATAGGACATTTTGACCAGGATGTTCACGCTCTACAAACACATATATGTACGCTTTGGATATGAACTCTGGATGGAGAACCGAGTGGATTGAAGGGTCGCACGAAGGTTGCGGAAACCCTCCGATATTTTCGACTCCAAATGGTGCTTCATATGACTCACAAGACCACCAAGTAAAGGATCTCTCGTCGTTGCTTGATATGACTCACAAGATCAACGATTTGAGGAACTGTATACTTGGATATGACTCACCAAGAAACAAGACAAGTTCTTTACAAAGAACAGGGAGTTTCAACTCAGAAAATTCAAGACAAAATAGATTTTATTATTTGCAAAGAAGAATAACATATTTATAGAGTTTTTTAGTCAAAGGTTTTAAATAGAAAATGAGGAAAACAATGCATAGAAAACAGATATTTGACCAGATCTGGTCAAGGTACAGAAAATAATGTTGACTGGCCGATCAGACCCTTCGGCTACTAAGGTCCAGGTTCGATGTATCCTGATGCATGAATCGCGGTAAGAAGCAATACACACGCCGGGCTGTCGGTACGATCGGATGAGAGTTTTTCACTGACTGAACTGGTCCAAATGCGGCCTAAGTCATTTGAAAGCTTGAGAATCCTTGCCTTAGAGAAATCAAGATGGTCAAAATGCATGAACTGATCAAAGTGTCCGGTCAGTTCATCAGCTCGATCACCGGTACATGTGGTACGGACCAAACGGCTCAAAAAGGAGAAGCTTCGGTCGTCTGGTTGTGGATCTAGCTGAAGTTCCAGTCCGGACGTTCGTGGGTCGATCCGGTACACAGCTCGGGCAGTCTGTCCGGTACGGTCTGAAGAGTGAACCTCGGCTGAAATGTTCGGGACGTCCTGATCTTCATGCTGGTCTGGTTCCATGGTCTGATCCACGT